>PVJA010002867.1:28929-101516 GCA_004027025.1 Myocastor coypus | reverse complement strand
AAAAAAAAAAAAAAAAAAAAAAAAAAAAAAAAAAAAAAAAAAAAAAAAAAAGTAAAGAGCCGGGCGTGGTGGCACAGGCCTGTGATCCCAGCACTCAGGAGGCTGAGGAAGGAGGATCGGTGATAATTCAAGACCAGCCTGGGCTACAAAAGTGAGCTCAAGGCCAGCCTGAACTGCAAAGATTCTGTCTTAAAAAGACTAAGAAAAGAAAGAAAGAAAGAAAGAAGGAAGAAGGAAGGAAGGAAGGAAGGAGGAGGAGGAAGGAAGGAAGGAAGGAAGGAAGAAGGAAAAAGGAAAGAAGGAAGGAAGAAGGAAGGAAGGAAGGAAGGAAGGAGGAAGGAAGGAAGGAAGTAAGAAGGAAGGAAGGAAGGAAGGAAGAAAGAAAGAAAGAAGGAAGGAAGGAAGAAGGAAGGAAGGAAGGAAGGAAGAAAGAAAGAAAGAAAGAAAGAAAGAAAGCCAACCAGCCAATCCACTGCCCACTGAGCCTCTAGGGTAAAGCTGGGCCCCTCCGCTGAGGCTGGAGGAAGGTTGTGTGACTCTATGCCTGGAGTCAGCCTGTGCCTGTGCCCGTTCCCGTTCCAGCTAAACACACACCTTCCCTGGGAAGGAGACAGGTGTGCTGTGCACAACCGGAAACCCGAGACACTTGCCAGGGCCTGGTAGCTCTGCGAGTCCTCTCAGGTCAATGCGAGCGGCCGGCTGGGCTTCAGTGTCGGAGACATCGGGCTCCGCTGGCCTCGCCCAAGGCAGCAAGCACACTCCTGGCTGGGCCCAGAACAGAGGCTGCTGTTACCCCATTCCCATCTCACAGGAGTTGGCAGGGCGCGTTTCCTACGTGGAGATCACTGCACTTTCTTGTGGTTCTCAGGCAGCACTTCACCAAGCAGCTCTGGCTGGCCTGGAGCTGACGGTGGCTCCCCGCCGCGGTGCAGGTGCGCACCCCATGCCGCACGGGAACTGCTTCTAAAAGAGCACTTTTTAATTTCTTGATCGATCCCTAAGAAAGGGAGACTTTCCAAAGGGATACAGACTTACAATTAAAGCAGCAGGGCTCAGGGTCAGTGTCATTCCAGTTACTATTCTTAAAGCAGGTTCACTGGTGGTATGGTTTGTCTAGTTGTCCCTCCAAAGCTTCATGCGATCATGGGGTGGGGACTTCTATAAATTGAGACTTGACACATGAGTCACTGATCTAGAGTTTGAGACTTGATCCATGATCCACTGGGATTATGTGTTTTAGTACTGATGAGATTATCAGTTTGAGTGCTGCTGGGAATTATAGGTGTGGCCTGAGGAGACAGGCTAAGGCAGAGAGCCTGATGCAACTTAAAGAGACAAAGAGGCAGACTAGCACTGTTGCTCTCTGCTCCCCTGGTTGGTTGGCTGCCTCTGTCACCGTATTGTTGCTGTTCCACCGCCATGAACTGGATGCTCTCTGCACTGTTCCACTCAGCCTTGGGCCAGCCTAATATAGACTGAGACCTCCAGTAACTGAGCTAAATAAACCTTTCCTTTCTTCACTTTGGGTGTCAGGTACTTGTCCTAGCAACGAGAAAAGAGTAGAAAAGAGTAATTGAGTCAATCAGTGAGTCCACGAAACCTCACACTTAACACTTTTGATGCTAAGAATTGAGCACTGCTAGCTGGGTGTGGCGGTGCATGCCTGTAATCCCAGCATGTGGGAGGCTGAGACAGCAGGATCATGCAAGTTTGAGACCAGCCTGTGTTGGGAGCTGCAGGAAGCCAGGAAATCGATCAAGTGTGTGTAGGTGGGACTGGGCTTTTCTGCCTGGAGCCGAAAGCTACCCCAGTGCTGAGAAAAACATCCTACCTGGTACAGGCCAGCTAGTGGTTGCTAGGTAGCCTTGTGTTATGGGATGCAAATTTTGTAAAAGTATAAATAAAGGATCGTTTCTGTGTACATTGAGTCAGTCTCGCCCATCAGGCAGACTGGCAACCACCTAGCCCAACTTTTCATCTTTGATTCGTACCACTGTATCTCCCCAGGGTTGAACCAGTTCGCAGGAAGATCAATAGATCCCTCAAAGCTTGGGCTACAAAAGTGAACTCAAGGCCAGCCTGAACTACATAGCGAAACCCTGTCTCAAAAAGACCAAAAAAAAAAAGAATTGTGCACTGCTGATCTATGGTCAAAGCTACGAGTCTCCAAGCATCCAGATGACGTGCGCAAACATCTCGGACCTACACCCATCCATGCACCCAGCTGAGACCCAGCACGGAGCAGTGCAGCTTCCCACAGAAGCCCCGACCCTGTTTCTGTGCATACACAGGCATTCAGCTCATAGTCCTGAACTATGGGACTCTGCAAGGAAAATATACCAAAAACATCCGCACCGACTGGTTTTGATTACTCTGGGTTTCCGATCATGTACACAGTCATGTAGTTCAGAAATGTTTCAAGAAGTTCATTGGAATCTAACTACGTTCATAAACATAACTAACACACCATGAAAGAACACAGAAAAATTTGGTTTATTGCTATGACCATGAGAGTTAACACAAGCCAAACACAAGCGCAACTGTGAGGAGGTGTCTAGTCTTTGAAACCAGAGCAGCTCCCAGGCCAAGGCCACAGGTCTGTGAAATCCAAGCGCAGGACTCCCGGGCAGATCCTTCCTTGGCAGCCGCCAGCAGCCCACAGAGCACCCACGCTGCGATGGAAGCTTCTAGGCCGAAAATCCAGTGGCCTGGGGCAACAGGCACCAACGGCTACCTCTGCGCTCCACAGGCCGGCCCCAGGCACAGGCTGCTTCTGGGCCCACGAGCTCTCAGTGAAGAGGACAGGGACAGGGACGCTGACAAAGCTGACGCTGGGGGTGGCCCCAGCCCCACAGGTTCTTGCTCCTGCGCCCCGAGAGACCCCTGGCTTCCTGTGGAGCGGGTGCATGGATGGGTTTCCAGGGGATAGGGTTGTAAAAGGCTGGCTCTGGGTAGGAATTGCCACTGTAGAATCCTGGAGTCATCAGGAATTCACAACAAAACAAAACAAAACAGATTTCTTGAGTCAAAGAAACTACATATTTTAAATTCCTAGGGAAAAGGTTAAATGTCAAAAGGGTAAAATACCACTGATAAGCCTAACCTGACTCATTCAGAAACTGAAATCTTGACTATTTGCAAAGGAATGATACTTCTCAAAAGCACGAAGTGCTGTAGAGGATCTGAAGGGATACATGATCATTTTAAGGACCCAAAGAACAATACTACAGCTGACATGAGAACAACGCCTACAAGCTTTCCTGAAGTTGAGCAAACCTTTCTTCTGCGAACCCAGTCAGGGAACAGGCTGGGTGTGAGCTGGCCCCCAAGGCCGGATAGCAGAGGGCACCGAACATCCTATTTGCATACACAGTAGAAAGGAACCAGGACTGTTGAGAACCGCACCGGGTGTGAGGTTTCGCAGTGTCTGTGTGCCATCTCCCTTGTAGGGCGCCATGCACCGGGATCGGGGACAAGCGACAGCCAGGGGGGATGGAAGTCCTGGGAGTCACCCTCAAGCCTCCGTCCCTAAGGCACATAAATCTCTATGTCGTAACGTATGAAGGACAGGAGAGCTGGTGAGGACCCAAGGACAACACCATCGGCAGGCGTGAAGGCCCCGCGGCAGCATGGAGCTAACTCATGGGGAGATTCGTGGCCTGCTTCGTGGTGACAGTGCTGCCTGCTGCTGGCCTCAGCGTTCCCACCACCGTGGGGCTCCCACGTGCTAGGCTGGTGCCACCTCACAGCCCTCCTTTCTGAGATAAGCAGCAGCCAAAGGGCACTCCCTGTCCCTGGCCGGCGGCTGCTCTGCTCGGCAGGACCATCACACAGCCTGGAGTGTGGGCTCCCAGGCCCTAAGGTCAGAAAACACAGGCTTAAGGGCAATTTCAGATTTGCCTATATTATGTTTAAAAATATGTGTATGTAGCTAATAGAAAATGAGACCAGGCCAGGCATGGCAGCGCACGCCTTTATCCCAGCACTTGGGAGGCTGAGGCAGAAGATTTACAGTAAGTTCGAGTGCAGACAGGGCTACAAAAGTGAGCTCAAGGCCAGCCTGAACTGCATGGCGAGACCCTGTCTCAAAAAGACAAAAAAAAAAGACAAAAAAAAAAAACCCAAAAACCACGTTTGTAGTGCCTCCTTAGCACGTGAAAATGTTTCTAATCTTTCAGCAAACAAGCATCTGAAAGAAAACCAGTTCCCCCACGGTTCTACTTCTGTCACCCAGAACGTGTGACACCTGCCCCCACAGCCCACAGGGACGCAGCCCCAGGACCCCAGACCAACCTGTGAGCCGCCCGCTGGCGTAGCCGTAGCTCTTCGCAGCAGGGCGAGGCTTATTTTTTGCTGTTTCCAGCCATTCCTTGAACTTCCTCTCGGCGATTTCCCTTTTCTCCTGTAAGTCGGCTTGCCGCTGCTTTTCCTTTTCCTTAAAATGTCAAGGCCCAAGGATGTGCAGCGCTGCTCTAGCAAAGCGCTCCGCTAGCAAAGCGCTCCTCGCAGCCCTCCCGACACCTCCCACCGCTCCCACCCACTGAGCTCAGCCTCTGTAACTGGAGAGCAAGAGAAACGTGGCAGCGGCGCGAGCCTCCGATGCTCCGCCGCGCAGTAACGTGTCACGCCCAAAGAGAAAAGGACTTGCTGTTTTCAAAGGGCGCTAACTTCCACGGAGACTGAATGACAACACGACCACGTAAAAACGTGCCCCAAAATAAAAGCGAAGAAGCACAACGGGGAGTCTGAGCCCCGGCTTCCGAGGGTGGAGCCGGCAGCCTCACTGCGGAACTTTACCCAGCGGCAGTGCCCGTCCCCGCCACACTGGTCCCGATGCTGTTGCCTGCTGCCCTGACTGCTGCGTTCAGAGAACCGTACCTGTTCCTTTTTCTTCTTCTCGCATTCTTCAGCATTTTTCTTCTTTAACCATTCTTGGTATTTCTCCTTTGCTTTTTCTTGCAAGTGTTCTTTCTCCAGTGCCTTTGCTGCCTTTTCCTGCATTTCCTTTTTGAATTTTTGTTCTCTTTCCTTCCTTTTCTTAAATGAAAATGGGGCAATTTAGTTGAAATACCGGATCATTTTCTCAGCCTCTGTCAACTCTTACAACAGGCATAAGCATGGTGGCTGGTGCCATGCGGTACAAAAGCATGTAACGTCCGTCCACGCAATGACCCATTCCCTGCGGTCTCCTCTGGGGCAGCAGCTTGCATGGGGTGGTGACAAAGTACTTGCCCCAGCCTGGGACGGCACTGAGTAAACAGCAGGCACTCAGTGAAGGATCACTGCATAAATCAGCGAACGAAAGTTACAATCCGAGATTATCCTGCCTCTTGCGACTTTTCAGTGGCCCTGTGCCAGCCCTCCTAGACGTGCACTGTGTATGCGCCCGTGGCCAGCAGGCGGCCCACAAGGTGGACACCTGGGTGATGGAAGCTGCACGTGGCTCTGAGCACAGCAGTCCACTGGCCCAGCAGGCGCCACCCCATGTTCATTGGCTGAGTTGTACAGCAACGTGGCTGTCTGGCTTGGCTACAGACTCAGCGTCTAGGGCGGAGCTGCCACAACACCTCAAGGCCCCAGGCCAGGACCCTCGCATCCCCACAACTTGCCCCTACTGAACAGAGGGCTGATCCCTGGGCTCAGGCCACAGCTTTGCCCCAAGGCCTAAGAAGAGTCCTCGGAGCTGGGCCTGTGCACAGGCCAGGGCAGAACTCGAACACGCACAGGGCAGGACAGACCCCACTGCCACACACAGGATACGGTAGACCCCACACAAGCAGCTGCCCTCCTCCTCCATGGCACACCAGCTTCCTGAAGGCTCGCCCTTCGCCCAGCAGGGATGTTTAGTGACCTCCCTTAGGCCTGCAGAGTCACCCGCTGGGCACTGTGCATGGACTGACAGTCCCAGAACAGATGGCATCGAGGCTCTGCTTCCTGTGGCCTGCCTAGGACACAGCAGCCCAAGTGCTCAGGCATGAGAGGACAGCTGTCCTCCTCTGCCACCGGCTGAGGGCGCTCCCCAGGCACAGCTTGGAGTGAAGCTGTTACTGTTTATTTTGTGTTTTCTGAGGCAGGAGCTCACTATGTAACCAGGCCGCTCTCGAGTTCAGGGCATCCGCCTGTCTCAGCCTCCCGAGCGCGGGTTTGCAGCTGGGTGGCACCACTCCCATCGAGGAGGGTCCTAGGATTACCCCAGGGTCATCAGCCCAAGGTCACACCATGCATCCCTGAGGGCTACATGTCATGCAGACAGAAAATGCAAGGAGACAGTGTTGGACAAAAAACAAACACTTTCAGACCAAAAAGCGCAAACAACTGGTGCAAAATGCTAAAATGTCTTAAAATACACCCTTCCCAAAGTTGGTGGTGGACATAGGGCTGGAGTCATTATCTACTCAGAAACACCACCCTGAAGTAAAAGCCCTCACAGAAACTGCAGCCTCTCATGGTTCCCTGGAGACTCTACCGCACGTGTGCTAAGTAAGCACTCTGCCAAACAACCATCCAATTACTTCACAGAACAGAAAAAAGGGGCACATCCAGGCCCACTGCAGGAGGCCGGGGATTCCACTGATGTGAGAGGCAGGCATGAGAACAGCACGGTCGCACCAGGGACAGCGAGGTGACCGCTCTCGGAGGGAAGATACAGGACGCTATCACACACGGGGAAGCCAGGATGCTGCCGGATCAAGACAGACACAAAGGGGACAGGTGAATCCGATGCGACTAGAATAGCGACTGTCTCCAACATCACCACACAGGTACTCTAGCCGAAATGGCACCACGCAGGACTTGGGCAAGGCTGAGGGGCCAGCTCCACGCAGCGTACAGGAAGATGCAGGACCAGCACAGTCTGCACATAAAGCCTGCAGCTGGTGCGCTCACACGGGCTAGGTTCAGGAAGTATACATTACCGAGCTGGAAGACTTTAGCAACAGGTTACATGAACCAAAGATAACAGAATCCAGAAACAGCTCCATAGTCACAGCCTTTTGATTTTAAACAAAGGATTCTTTTCTCAATACAGGGTTGGAATAACTGGATACCTGCATGCAAACACATGAGCCCTGATCCCTAATTCATGCCACACATTACAATGAGCTCAAAGTATACACAGAAGAAAGTGGAAGTTATTAGAGTTCTCAAAAAAAGCATAGAGGATGTTTACATTCTTAGGGTGGCCAAGTGGTTTTTAAATAAAGACAGAAAAACCACGAATTGCAAAAGAGTCAAAACCAAATACTGTCTAAATGCAAAACTTCTGTTCTTTAAGATCCCTGCCAGCCCCACCCTGAGGCCCACTGAGATGGCAATGGAGACTGGGTGTGGTGGCATGTGCCTATAATCCCGGTGCTGGGGAGGCTAAAAATAGGAGAATCACCGTGAATCCAATCTACATAGTGAGGCCCTGTACACCCTGTAGATCCTGTCCTAAGTACATTTTTTAAAAAATGTCATTAAGAAAAGACCATGAGGGCCCACAAGATGGCTCAGCGATCTAAAGCACCTGCCTAGGAAACTTTAGGAAACTGCAGGGACCACAGCTTGATCCCTGGCACCACATGCTGCGCCAGCCTCACCCCCAGGGCAGCCTGAGTGGCCACAATACAAATAAATTAATGAGGCTTAAAAATAAACAAATAAATACAATTTCCTTTTTTAAAAAAAGGAAAAATGGAAATGAGATTTTGCATTTTTAAAAACAAAAAATCATGAGAAGGAGCATTTGCCATGAATGCGTCTGACAAGGGAGCTACAGCTCGACTTCACGACACTCAGCGCAGCGCCCGTCCAGCAGCTACAAAGCCGGGGGCACTTTCCAGCACAGCGACAGCGACAGAAAACGCACCAAGGCGTACGTGAGGTTGCTTCAGAGCCAGACAGAGCAGTGTGTGCCTACAGTCAGCCCTGCCACCACGCCAGGACTTCGAGGCTGTCCTGGGCAACACAGCGGGATTCCATCCCCAAAACAATGTGATAGTTCTCCTATCTTTTGGAGTGGGCTGGGGATATAGCCAGTGCTCATATATGCTACACAGGTCCTCATGTGCGCTCGGACTGTACTCTGCCCCTGAGCGTACGGCCCCTTCAAAAACCAAGCAAACACTTAAACCAAAGCTAGGCTGGCGCTGAAGGTCTCACGGTCAGCACTCATGAGACTGAGGCAGGAGGATCGCCGCAAGTTCAGGGCCAGAATGGGCTGTATAGTGAATTCAAAGCCAGCCTGACTCCATGGCAACCCTGTCTCAGGAAACAGAAAGAGAGAGGGATAGACTTAAACCAATGCAAAATAAAACCCAAAACGTCAGCAACAGAAGAGACGTGGAAATGGCCAGCAAGCCAGCTGGCCTGAAGTGGGGCCTTTCCAGGCAAATTCAGCTTCAGCATAATCGTACTTGAACCCTTATACAGAGACACCAGCAATCCAGCAATGTGGTGTCCAGAGGAAGCCAGAAGAGGGGCAGGGCAGGTGGCTCAGGTGGAGGGGAGGGTCCCCCTCGCTGTGCCTTCTGATGTCTGCCATGTGGGGAAAGCTGTCCAGCTGGGATGCCTAGGCCCACATCTGTCTCAGAGGCCCTGAAAGACGCAAGCATAGATGTCGGGCTGCAGGTCCTGGAAGAGGCACAGGGGCAAGCGGGGCTGTCACGCGTGGCATCATGCTGTGGACCAGTGTCGAGCTACTGTGCGGACAAACTCCATCCAGCCACGGAGCCCACAGAAAGGCTTGCTTCTCCCCAACACCCTAAACTGCAGTCAGCCAACTGCCATCACTTAGTGGCAGAGACACATGTGTAGCTGGGCACCATAGGTCCACCAGCCGCACGGAGAAGCCAGAGGTGGAGCGCAGCCTCGTCCTTCCGGCATGGGGTCTGGACAGGGCCGAGCCAACTGCAGCTCTTAAGGTTAACTGTGTCCCCGGACACAGACCTTCCCCGGCAGAGCGACACAGGGTCCCGCCCCATGCTGGTGGGTCACACAGTGGCACACCTCGTCCGTGGTCAGTGCCTTTGGTTTGCACCAGGAGGCCAGGGTGGGACTTGGTTGAGCAGCTGCAGGACACAACAGCAGCCAAGCAGGAACGCTGGGCCTCGGACGCATTCCTGCGTCCACAGGGCTGCTGTGCTTCTGACCCTGGGAGAGTGGATGGCCGGCTTGGCCTGGGCAGCCCTGCCGGGCCGTAGCTGCTCCCATAGCCGACGCGATCCTGCACACTGGCAGGTCTGACTGTAGAATTAAAAACAACTTCACTATAAATGACATCAAAACACTGGCATTAAGGGCCTTTTTTCAAAGTTTTTTGTTTTGTTTTGTTTTTTTGTCTTTTTGAGACAGGGTCTCACTATGAAGTTCAGGCTGGCCTTGAGCTCACTTTTGGAGCCCAGGCTGGTCTCGAACTTGCACTAATCCTCCTGCCTTTGCCTCCTGAGTGCTGGGATTACAGATGTGTGCCACCACACCTGACTCAAAGTATGTATTTTTTTTTTTTTTTTTTTTTTGGTCTTTTTGAGACAGGGTCTCGCTATGCAGTTGAGGCTGGTCCTGCGCTCACTTTTGTAGCCCAGGCTGGTCTCGAACTCGCACCAATCCTCCTGCCTCAGCCTCCCAAGTGCTGGGATTACAGGCGTGAGCCACCACACCTGGCTTCAAAGTATGTATTTTTTAAAAAAGATTTGTTAGTTTGTTTATGTTATGGCCAGCTCAGCCTGCCCTGGGGGTGGTTAATGCTGTTCAAAAAATCCTAGAAAATAAATGAGTCCGTGACTCAAGCGTAACAGGAGGTTTCTACTTAGAGCTAAAGAAGCTGCAGTCAGGCGTGAACTCACCCGTGACATAGCACTGGGGCCTCCAATGGGGTGCAGGGAAGCAGGAGCCTCAAGACGGCTGGCACAGGCCACATGGCACAGGCCACATGTGCAGTGTAGACAGGGCAGGTGCTAGACAGGAAGCCAGGTGGGGCTGGTGCAAACAGGGCAGCAAGGGGCCTTGCGAGACCAGACTGCTTTATGGAAAACTCCTCGGCCACCAGTGAGCCCTGACCACGCACGCTTGTGTCTGAGTCCTTTACCTCCTGGGCCTCCTGTGAGGGTCACTGGCTCATGCCAGGGAGAGTCATTTCCCTCCCAAGATGTCCTTTTTTCCCCCCTCAACATCTGCATCAGGAGCTGAAGGATGGCTCAGCGGTCTAAGGTACCTGCTTAGGAAAGCTTAGGCAGCCACAGGGACTGCAGTTCGATCTCCCAGCACCATATGCTGTGCCAGCCCTGCCTCCAAGGCAGGCTGAGCCAGGCATAAAAAAAAAAGTAATAATAATAAAATAAAATAAAAAAATAAAATAAAATAAAATAAACTGTTTTATTATTATTAAAAAAAAAAAAAAAAAGATCTGTATCAGTGGGCCGGGGAGATAGCTCAGGAGCACGAGTGCCTGCCTGACAAGTATGAGGTCCTGAGTTCGATCCCTGGTTTTGCAAACAAAACAAAACAAGACAAAACACCCTTTGTTTAGCCGGGCCTGGTGGTGCATGCCTGTAATCGAGCACTTGGGAGGCTGAGGCTGGAGGATCAGTGTGAGTTTGAGACCAGCCTGGGCTACAAAAGGGAGCTAAAGGTCAGTCTGAACTGCATAGCGAGACCCTGCCTCAAAAAGACAAAAAAAAAAAAGATCTGCATCAGATCTACTGGCACTACACAGACGAGACCTCAGCTTGAGTCCTCAGAGGATCTTCCCTTCCAGGATAAGCAGTCACATGCCCACCAGGACAACAAGGGACGTGGCAGCTTGTGATGCACTACCACAGCCAGGCACGGCAGCACACACCCGTGACTCTGGCACTCTGCAAGTTTGAGCCCAGCCTGGGCCACTTAATGTTTTAGGGAGACCTTGTTTCAAAATAAAAAAGAAATTAACAGGGGGTAGATATAGCTCAGTGCTAAAGCCTTGACTCCAATCCCTGGTACCACAAAAAATTTGTCTGCTGGTTTAGTTCACAAAGAACTTATAGTATTGTGGGGTGAGGCGAACTATCAAAGGATACTCTCAGCCGACTTATCTCTTTTTTTTTTTTTTTTAATTTTATTTTATTGTTTCTTGTTTTAGAACTTTTGTTTATTTATTTTCATGGCCGGCTCAGCCTAAGGGCAGGGCTGACGCAGCATGTGGTGCCGGGGATAGAACCATGGTCCCTGCAGCCTCCTGCAGGCACTTTAGACCACTGAGCCACCCTGCCGGGCCCATCATTTTATTTATTTATTTATTTTTCTTGTTTCAGAACCTTTGTTTATTCACTCATTTTTACGGCCGGCTCAGCCTGCCCCGAGGGCAGGGCTGGCACAGCATGTGGTGCCGGGGATCAAACCGAAGTCCCTGAAGCCACCTAAGCTTTAACAAGCAGGCACCTTAGACCACTGAACCATCCCGCCGGGCCCCCCTCAGCCGACTTATAAAGTACCGAGCAAATGCCTCTGTGGCTCACCCCCGACACACACGCAGAGGGCCCTAACAAGCCCCTCCTATCACCCCTAGTGTTGGGGGCTGTTTCCTCAGCTTCCGGAACGAGCTCCTTTTTTTTTGTCTTTTTGAGGCAGGGTCTCACTATGCAGTTCAGGCTGGCCTTGAGCTCACTTTTGTAGCCCAGGCTGGTCTCAAACTCACACCGATCCTCCTGCCTCAGCCTCCCGAGTGCTGGGATTACAGGCTTGTGCCACCACGCCCGGCTGGAACGCGCTCCTTTGACCCTCGCCAGTGTAGCACAGCGTGAGACTCAGCAGGCAGTGCGGACGGCGCGGCGCGGCGCAGCGCAGCTAACAACTGAGACTATGCTCCACTTTAGCTGTGTCTCTAAGGCCATTAAAATTAGATTTTAATAATAAAAGCAGTACCAGCCTAAATCTGTAAAAATCGGAGAGCCACCACTGCCAAAGAAGTCTTTAAAACTCTCCTGCACTGACTGTGCCGGAGGCAAGGCAGGGGTGGCTGCTGAAGGCATGCAGTGCGGGGACAGAGCTGGTGTGGCCCCTGGGCCATGCGCACAGCTCCCAGCCCTGCACACTAACCCAACTGCAGTAGAAAACAGAGGCCGGAAACAGTGGTGCGTGCCTGTAATCCCGGCTGTGAGGGAGGCTGAGGCGGGAGGCCTGCGGGTTGGACCGCAGTCTGGGCAACTTCATGACTTAATGAGACCCTGTCACATACTGTAAGAGATGGGGACACAGCTGAGTGTGGAGGTCCTGGGTCCAATCCCACTAACACAGAGTGCGTGTGTGCGTGTGTGCGTGTGTGCTTGTGACAGGCAGGCACACAGACACACAGACAGACACAGGCAGAGACAGACAGACAGACAGACAGACAGACAGACGGATGGACAGACAGACAGACAGACAGACAAAAAGACAGAGACCCAGCACATTCTCAGCATCTCTGCATTAGAAGTATTGGGGCCAGGCACCATAGGGCGGGTTAACACTATTAGGGAGTCTGCTCGTACCCAGAAAACCGCATCAGCTGCTGGGGTGCAGCCCACCCGCAGACTCGCTCAGCACATGCAAGGCCTTAGGCCAGATTCTCAGCACCATTCAAAATAAACACAAAATGCGTATTCAACTCCATTACAAATCTGTGCTTACGTCATATGAAAATACACATTTCTCTCTTGGAATTTTCTAGTAAAATGAACACGCCTCCAAGATGGGAGGGCACGGTTATTGCCGTATGCTCCCGGGCCGAGCTGGGTAGCAGAGCACAGGGGCCCGAAGTGGCACTGGGGCCAAGCTAGGGAACAAAAGTCCAGAGACCCTGAAGGCACAGAGTGGAGAGGACAGCAGGCGGCAGAGCTCTCTGATCAGTGTCCAAGGGGCAGTGAAGGAACCCAGAGTCAACGCCCTGAGAGCCCCAGAGAACCGTCGGGAACCAAGGAGCCCGCGGGCCCTACCTGCAGCTCCTTCCTCTGAACCCACTCCTTGCGCTTTTCCTCAGAGATCACTCTCCTCCTCGCACGCTCTTCCATTTCTCTTCTTTTCTCTATCTGCTGACTTAATTCCTGTGGGTTGGATTTAAACAAAGGGCAACACTTAACAGAAGTATGCAATCTCTTTTAAAAGGGCTGAGTTGAACGCAGTGAACCAGGAATGGGCCCCCCCTGACCGGGCCAAGTGCCTGGGACGCTAAATTCCCGCAGCAACCGGAGCCGTGCGGACGGCGGGCCGCGGCGGAAGTGTAGGTCGTCCTTTAGGAGTGCAGAGAACGGCTTGGCAGCGAGACACTGGTTTCTTAGACTGAACTTCAGCGAGATCACCCTCGTGGAAACCAACTTTCCCACACATAGACGCTGGCACCACTGAACTCTGGCAGCTGCTCAAGTGAACCGCGACTGCTCTGCACAGCTACAAAGGCTGCGAGGCTGTTCATGAGCTTAGGAACGGGAATCAAATAGTCCCTCCAAGACAATTCTGATTCAGAGCTAAGCCAAAGAGGAGATGGGAAGACTTATTCTATTTTCCTACATAAAAAAAAAAAAAAAAAGAATGAGGAGTTTTTTTCAGATGTTCTAGCGGCTGGGGTGTAAGACAAAAGACAAAACTGCGTCCCTACCCCGGATTATCTCACCTCTCTCAGGCTCAGAGGGACAGGCCCGGGCACCTCCTTAGGAGAAGGAATGTTGATTTGGCCAAAGGAAAGCCAGGGCAAGGCCAGCGTCATTCGCTGCCCAATCTCAGCCTGAGCCCAGCGGGGGCTGGCAAGCAGCTCTCTCCTCCCCGCACGTGCTGCTCACCAGCTGAGGTCCCCTGGCCACCGCCCCTTCCCAGGGACTGCCTGCCTGGCCCGCCTGGGTGATGTGCCAGGGACAATCTCCTCATGCTCATGTGGGCACTGCATCTCAATGGGAGACGGGTAACCATCCACAGAGCACTGCAGGCTTGGGCGGTCCTGCGGGTTACCTCCCCTGGGGACCTGTCGCCCACAATCCCATCCTGAAGCCGCTGCTCAACACTGAGACCTGCACCCCAAAGCCCTTAAGATGCTGGTGCGGCGGTCACTCGGGTTCCTGTGTACCTGTGTGCCCCTGTCAGCGAGCCCCGGGAGCCTCTGTCCCAACTCACTGCTCTATGCTCAGTATGGAGACAGCAGCCCTAGGAAGGGAAGTGGAAGGAGAGCAGGAAGAGGCAGAGGAGTGGGGAGCGCGCGCCAGCAGGTCCCGCCCTCTCTTCCTCCCTGCTGTGCCAAGAGGGCTCACCAGGAGGAGGGGGGCGGGAAGTGAGAGCGCGGCGCTAATTCCCTCTTCAGGGAAGGTTTTATAAGCCAGCAGGGACCTCCAGGCAGTGAGGGCGCACGCAGAGGGACGAGACAAGGGCACAGGCCTGTCACCCCGCACAGAAGGGCTGAGGCAGGGGGGGCACAGAGAGGCAGGGCCAGCCGGACTGACAGAGAACCTGGCTTGAGAGCAAAACGAAACAAGACAAAAACAGAACTCAGACAGAGCGAGCTGGGATGCTGAGCTTCGGGACACCAAATCGTAGGAATCCAGCTGCTGCTAGGTCCCCAACGGCAAAGCACAGCAGTGTGGGGCACCAGGTCTCTCACGCTTTCCTAGGCACAGGGTAAGGTCCCCTCAGGTAACTGCACCTGGTGAAGCCCTGTGTGTGTGTGTGTGTGTGTGTGTGTGTGTGTGTGTGCGCGTGCGCGCACGCACGCGTGCATCCACACCAGGGTCTACGCAGCTGCCGTGCCTGCCAGGGCCCCATCTGTGAATCCAGCCCCGCACACGCTGGGCTCCGCCATGGGAATATTCTGGGAAAATGTGCTGGAATACCCCGGATTATCCCGGCATCGCCGGTAAAGGTGCTCCAGGTTCAGTGGGAGCGCAGCCAGCTGCGCGCAGGGCACCGGCACCTCCACCAGAAACGTGGACCTGCAGAGGAAGGGTCCCAGGTGGCCCTAGCAGCAGCGTGAGGTGGATGGCTGCGGGGTGCGGGTCTGCTTTTAAGAATTCTCATCGCAGGAGTGTGGAAGACCCCGCACTTCGAGCTCAGAGGTTGCCTTGGGGGAGGACAAGCAAGATGGCAGGCACCTTCCCCTCTTCAGATGCCGAGCTGGGGCTGTCACAGGCTCTTCCGGGGACACACAGCACATCTGTCCTTCGATTTTCTAGCATTCATGCAGCTTGCGTGCACATATACGCGCATGAGTGCCGACCCACGGGCAGGCGTCGCTCGCGGGGCCCCCAATGCCCGGCATAGCTCTCGGCCTAGGCAAGGTCCGACAGGAAGCAACACGGCCTCACCTCTAGCGCTCGCTGTTGCAGTCGCTCACGCTCTTCCTTCTCTTTGCCCACGAACCACAGCTCCCATGGGGTCAGGCTCCCACTGGCCAGGCGCTCTTCTGCCGGCTCATCCTGCTCAGCCCAGGGCTCCATGGTGCTGCTGCAAAGGAGAAAGCTCGGTATTTCTATCCCTGTGAATTTTACAAAGCTACACGAATTATGCATGGGCGCTGCACATTGTAGAAAGGAATCCCAAGTGTGAGTCTGCCTATGCGCTGGGCTCAGTTCCCATTCGAGAGCCACAGTGCCGGGCAGGGCCGGGTGGCGCACTCTTGAAGTCCCAGCACTCAGGAGGCTGAAGCAGGGGGATCTCCACAAGTTCAAGGACAGCCCAGAATACACTGCAAGTTCAAGGACTGCCTGGACTGCATAGGGAGACCCTGGCTCCAAAATTAATTAAAAAAGCAAAAGCTTTACCCAACAGCACCGTGGAAAGAGAGGCAGTCACCTGATGGAGCACTGGAAACCAGTTAGCATACAGGTCTCCGCTTGTGGCAAGGGACTTTTTTTTTTTTTTTTTTTTTTGGTGGTACCAGGGATCAAACTCAGGACCCTGAGCTTGCCAGGCAAGCACTTATTCCAGTGAGCTATCTTCTCGGCCCCCTCATCAGCTGCTTTGCACAAGTTTTTCCACCTTAAAAACTCAGTTTACTCATTTTTTTCTACTGCTGTTACTTATTGACTCCCTCACGTCCTATGGAATTTGTGTTCTAGTGGGAAAGAGATTGCTGCTGCACCCTTTCTTCCTTCTTGTTCTCTCCTGTGCTAGAGACAAACTCAGGACCTTCGTACTGAGCTATGTCCCCAGCTGCTTTGTATTTTGACACAGATAGGACCTGAGCCTGAGATCTTCCTGCCTTGGCCTCCTAAAATGCTGGGGTTTCGGGCTTGTACCACCCCGCGAGCCTGGAAGGCCCTCACCTGGCCTCACCGCCTCCGATCTCTCTCCAGGCCAGTAACTTCTGGCCAGACAATATTTAGCTCGAGGTTTCTCTTTCCAACCAGCCCACAGGTGATGATGACCTCAGCTAGCAGGCTGTCATCATTCTGGCACCCAGGGAGCCGGCCACCTTCCCGCCAGCATGCTGACCGCAGGGAGGGTGTCCAGCTCCTGTGCAGCCCAGGCTGGTCTCTGACCCCACCGTCCCTGCCCCATCCACCCCTCACCACCCACAGCTCGGGCACTGCCTCCTCCTCTGGGCATTCGACTCCTCTTCCCTCCTGAAAACCTCACTTCACTGGCATACACACCCCTCAAACGCACCCTTCGGTCACCTCATCTCCAGTCTTGGGGCTCCCAACACCAGCACCTGAGCCTGGCCCCAGGCGTGCCCACCCCTGGGTCACCAGGGCCGACACCTCCTCTGGTGGTGGGCAGTCTCGCCATTGCTCTCTGCCATTAGCAAAGCTCAGGAACTCCTCCCTGCAGCTCCAGGAGCTCCAGGAAGCCAGGGTGGGGAGCTCAGGTCTGGGAGTCTGAAGGCCTTGGGGTCCCCACTTTTTCCCCACTGTGCTTGGATCTGAAGGTTACAACACTGGCTCCTCACAGGCCACACGGTGACCCTGGACAGGCCGCCACCACCTTTCCCTCTCAGGACAGCCAGCTCACCCTCACCCTTTGCGACAGGCTCTCACTATGTGGTCCAGGCTAGCCTTGCATTCATGGTGTGGGTGGCCCAGGTTGGCCTTGAACTCACAGCCATCCTCCTGTCTCAGCGGCACGCATGCTGCGGTTACAGGCTCAGGACCGGCTTCTGACCTCCTGCTTACTGCCTATACAACTCTGCCAGACATATGCTTAAAGACCAGGGCTTCCGGTCGGCCATCCACTCTGGCACAGGTAAGGAGTTCCTCCGAGCAGGACAACACAGCTTGTGAAGGGCCAAGAATACAAAATATTTGTTCAAAGAAGAAATCAGTCGAATAATTTTTTAATGATAATAAGTATTAAAACTGCCCTGGGGTAAGGGGATAGCTCAGCAGCATCAGTACCTGACTGGCAAGCCCAAGGTCCTCAGTTCAATCCCTAGTACCAATCAATCAATCAATCAATCAATAAAACTTTGCCTTAATGTGGGTTTGAAATACACTATAAATACTGCATTTCCACCCACAATCAAGAAGGATTTGATAAGCAGCAAAGACATTTATTAATGTATATCTTTCCCAGTAATAGTATTTTTTTTTTTTTAAAAAAAAAAGAAAACAGGGTCAGGGACATAGCTCAGTGGCACAGCGCCTGCTTGGCAAACACGTGATCCCGAGTTCAATTCCTGGCACCAAAAAAGAAAGCAAGAACAGAAAAGAAGGGCCGGTGAGATAGCTCAGCCATCTAAAGCACCTGCTTAAGCAAGCTTAGGCAACCACAGGGACCGTGGTTCAATCCCCAGCACCACATGCTGCACCAGCCCCACCTCCAGGGCAGGGTGAGCTTACCATAATATAAATAAAGTTAAAAAAAAAAAAAAGAAGAGAAAAAGCCAGGTGTGGTGTGCACACTTGTCATCGCAGTACACTGAAGGCTGAGGCTGGCGGACTGCGGAGTTTGAGACCAGACTGGCCTACGTCCTGAGTTCAGGATCACCTAGAATTAAATACCAAGAGCTCCATACTTCAGAAATCACAAGGCATTATCCTGTCGGAGGCCAACTCTGAGTCTGTCACTGCAGCCTGTGCACTAGGAAGCCCCTGTGTGTTCTTAGCAGGTGCCTCTGATCCCCACAGCACCTTGGAGCTCACCTATCTGTGCAAGCCAGCTGAGCAGGCGCCAAGAACACCCGCCCTGGAGCCCCAGGCTGGAGAGAAGGCAGCTCGCTCAGCTCGCCACGACTGCGGTTGCTCATAGCCCCAGTCCACGCTGGGCTGTGCCCGGGGCCTCCTGCCTTCCTCCTCCTCACCCTGGCAGCTGGACACCAAAGCTCTGGAGCAGCGAGGCTTATGAGTGCTGGCCAAGAAGAGTGGGCACACAACTTTCTAAGAGTGCATCCTGTGTTCCTGGAAGCTACTCACGGCACATTCTCCCTGAGCCGCAGAGCATCCGGCACGGACCCTGCAGGCCTGCCAGTTCTGCCTGCTCTGCAGTGCCACCTCCTAAGAGTTGGGATTCGGGAACTGGGGAAGGAAGGCGCCGTCTCCCCAGGACATGCAGGGCTTTGGGGATCTAATACACAGGAGGTCATGCCACTACTCGGTCACGTGTCCGGTTCTGCCCTGCCAGGTTGCAGGCACCAGGTCAGCTGGGGCTCAGAAGCTCAGTGGTCTTTGCGGCAGGCTCTGTGCCCCTCACACTGCCCAGCACAGTCCAGGCAACTAGACCCTGCTGATTCTGTGCAGTCTCTCCAGGTCCTTGAAACACAATTCAAAAACATGCAGATTCACTCAGTTCTGGACTCCCTCACAAGGCTCAGACACAGGACTCAGGAAGCCTGGCTCTCTGACTCACTTCCATCAACTGTGGCCACCAATGTGGACCGGTGGTTTCTTTTTTCTTTCTTTCTTTCTTTCTTTCTTTCTTTCTTTCTTTCTTTTTTTTTTAATTTTTGTCCTTTTGAGACAGGGTCTCAATGCACAGTTCATGCTGGCCTTGAGTTCACTTTGGTAGCCCAGGATGGTCTCGAACTCACATTGATCCTCCTGTCTCAGCCTCCCAAGTGCTGGGATTACAGGCGTGAGCCACCACGCCCGGCTCTGGTTTCTGATCTTCAATCCCACCCATGTGCTTGCTTCTGCCCCCCACCATTAAAATTTGGTCTTGAAAGTGTGCGCTTGGGTCACTTCCTAAGGTCACACCTTCTGTCTCCTCATTCTCCTATGAACGTCTCATACCGATGGCTGTCTTGCCAGGTACACGTAAGTATTGCTATAAGCCCAGCACCCTTCCTGGAGGCTGAGGCTGGAGGATCACTGTGAGTTGGAGGCCAGTCTCCATACACAGCAAAATCTTTAAAAAAAAAAAAAAAAAAAACAAGCCAAACAAAACGAAACGACCAGGAATCCTAGAAACAGGGCGCTCGTGGGTAAGAGCGGTCCCAGGGCTTTCTGGGTGCAAGAAGGGTCCGCAATGATGTTCACAGGGCACAGAAGAGCCTCTGGACGCGACCCCGGCCCCAGTTTACCTGCCGCGGGCTGGCGCCTCCGCTGTTCCTGGACCGGGGCCCTGGGGCTCTCGGCCGGGGGCCTCTTCGTCATCGCTATGGCCGTCATAGTTGTCGCCTTCGTCGCTGTCCCCGTCGTGGAACGGGAAGCCCGGGCGGCCTAGCGGAGACAGCAGCGACAAGGTGGAGTCGCTGCAGCTCGGGGGCGGCGAAGGCAAACGCTCTGCCGCCAGGCCCTGTCCACGCGACCCGAGGCCAAGGCCACTGCCCGAGGAGGACGAGCCAGGCCCGGAGGCGGCAGAGGATCGAGGGCTGTCAGGGGGCGACGCTGCCCGCCGGCGCCCTGCCGCCCGCATCGCGCCTGCGTTTAAAACGGGCAGCGGCGACCAAGGCGGCCATGCGCCTTCCCGACGGGCGCCGCGCGAGCCGCAGCTGACCAATCCCCGCCGCCGTAGGCCGCGTCGCCATGGCGACGCCTACCCGCGGCGAGGCTGGGCGGCGGGTAGCTGAGCACGGCGGCTGGGCAGGCTCTACCCGGGCGTCGCTGCGCCGCTCTCCGGGAGGCCCGGGTCCCCGCCGGTTCCTGGCGCACGGCTAGCTCCTGGCTCGCGGTGCGCCTGCCGACAGCTGAGCAGGCGAGAGAGCCACCTGGCACTGAATAAGGCAAACCCTCTCGCAAAAGCAG
The DNA here is from genome assembly GCA_004027025.1 of Myocastor coypus. Taxonomy (NCBI): domain Eukaryota; kingdom Metazoa; phylum Chordata; class Mammalia; order Rodentia; family Myocastoridae; genus Myocastor; species Myocastor coypus. The sequence goes on along the minus strand of PVJA010002867.1, from coordinate 81,420 downwards.
AGGCGGAGCCCCTGGCAGAGGCGGAGCCAGCGTGGGCTCCCACGGAGCTCCGTACTGAAACCGCAGGCCGGTGGAGCGCTCCGCCCACCGCTGTGGGCTGTGCCCAGAGCCCGTGGGGCCTCGTCCGCCTGGAGAAGCTGCGTGGTGTAAACGGGATTTGGGGCCTCTGCAGGGGCCTTTTCTTGTACTAAGGCCAGGGGTAGATGAGGTCCTTGTATTTCTTCCTTGTCCTCTTGCAGGGGAAAATCATATCGTTAAAATATACCATGATAGGCATTTATTTATTTATTTATTTATTCATTATTTATTATTATTATTTTGTCTTTTTGAGACAGGGTCTCGCTGTACAGTTCAGGCTGGCCTTGAGCTCAGTTTTGTAGCCCAGGCTGGTCTCGAACTGTCACGGATCCTCCTGCCTCAGCCTCCCGAGTGCTGGGATTACAGGCATGCGCCACCACTCCCGGCTAGGCATTTAATGAGAAGAGAAACTGTGGGATCGTGGGGCACTCTTAGGAGCTGGGAAGGGCATAACGACGGGGAGCAGGGGCCAGTGCTTATCCGTTCTGACAAATCATAGTCACTTTTATACACAGGGCTTTTGTCCAGGTCTTGGTGCTCCTTACTGATAGAAACATTGAGAAGCTGCCCGGCTAGATAGCTCAATAGAATAAGCACTTGCTTGGCAAGCACAAGGTCCTGAGTTCAATCCCCAGTTTTGAAAGAAAAAGAAAAAAAGGTTGAGAAGTAAAATGGGATAGTGGCTGTGACAACACAAAGCTTGTCACTAACTGGAGAGTGACCCGGAATCCTTGATGAAGCCTAGGTCTGCAAAATCTGGCCTGACACCATTAGGGGAGAGAGAACAGCAACCAAGGACAGACCACAAGCCAGGCCGTACTTGGGGGCACAGCCGGGTGGCAGAACACATGCCTGGCGTGGGCATGGCCCTGGGCTCCATCCTCAGCACCAGGGGTGGAGAAAAGACAAGCAGAGAAACTACTTAAATGGAGTATTTTATTAAAATTTTGATAAAAACACAATGGAAGTGGAGGAAAATTGAAGCAACCCAACGGTAATAAAATTGACCAAACAGAACTGACAGTGTTTCATTCCGCCCCAGTTATTCAGCATGGAGCAACCCCACGTAAACCATCAGAGCAGCTCACCAGTGGGTGAGAGACACACGGCCCTCTAAGGGTTCACACAGGGAAAGCTTGGAGCCAGGCTTGTTGGAGCCCAGTCCTCTGTGGCTGACGCAGGAGGACTGCAAATTCAGACCCACTGGGGTAACTTCAGACCCTGTGCCCAAGTTAAAAATAAATTGCTGGGGATATAGCTCAGTGTGAAAGCCCTGAGGGCGTGACCCTTGGTACTGAAAACATTTGTGAAGCAAGTTCCTAACAGAGACAGGCTTTAGTATGGACAGGACAGGGGCTGGGGCTGGGGTTCAGTGGCACAGTGCCTGCCTAGCGGGCACAAGGTCCTGTTGCATTTCTATTACAAAAAAAAAAAAAAGCATAAATAGACCTGGACTTGATACATTTCTGCAACTAAGCCATTCGCCATCCGGCCTTTCCAAGCTTTACTCCTCTAAAAATGGGGAAATCTGCAAATCTGCTCAGCCGTTGCTCTCACTAAGCGCCGTATTTCCAGCCTGGGACCTGTGAGATGATGAACGGTGCCACTGCCCGGCTGTCCCACTGAGCCTCTTGGGTCTAAAAAGCGTTGCAGACTTCATGGCCTGTACTGAACAACTCATGCCCTTTCTTTGATGCTGCTGGACCACCGTGACCAACGATGGCACCGTTGGTATCGATCCTGGAGCCCTACTCAAGGACTGAGGCAGATACCCAGCATCAGAACTGAGAGTGGTAGCACAGTATATAGAATGCAATTCTTGTTTTCAGAGACAGGCTCTCCCTATGTAGTTCAGCCCAGCCTTGAACCTACTAAGTAACTAATGGGGAAACTTCTGCCCCAGCTTTCTGTGCTGGGATCACCGACATGCACCACCAGGTCTAGCAAGTCTGCCCTTAGATTTTAGAGAAAACAATTAGGAATGTTTTCCTCTACTCATTTTCACTTTTACGGTATTGTTGAGATATTTTCGGCCAGCACTGTGGCCTTTGGGAAGTGACTTTTGCTCTATCTGCAGCTGAGAACAAAGGCACTGGGTTTAATCCCAGTACTGCCAGGAGAGGGGAAGGAAAGAGAGGCAGCAAAGGAGACTGTGTGTACCTGTTAAGAAAGTCACAATGTCCCTGTTAGTCCTGCGGTGATTATGACAACCATGAAAGGCAAACCCCTCCTTGAACATGCGAAGGACTTACACATTAAGCATTATTTGAAAATAACCCAGCAGACGGCTGAGGGGAGACATGAAAGGACTCACGGTGCACTGCAGAACGGTCACGGTGGGCAAGGACGTGTACGGCCGCCGTTCTGTGGCAGAAACTGGAAACGTGTGATGTTTGAAGCCCGCACCACGTCCAGAATCGAGAGTGGGTGCTGGTCGAGGGCTTCTTCGCAGGAACACATTCTCTTCATTTCATTAAACCCTTTGCTTCCTCCTTTGTACAATGAGGGTTTGAGGGCAGCTGATAGGTTCTGTACCATGCAGGCCATGGGAGTTCTTTTTGAGACAAAATTTCTTTGTGCAGTCCAGGCTGGCCTAGAAGCCCCAGCCTCCTGCCTCAGCCTCCAAGAACTGGGATCACAGGGCGCGCCACCACCGGGGGCTCATGTGGGCTTCCGCCACGTTGTTTTAAAGCAAGACATGATCACTGGGACTCTTTCCATTTTCATGCTTCACTTGGCATGGCTCAGACCTAGGATAGGACTTCTAAAACACGGGCAAAGTATTTTTAAATATAGGTGAGCATCGAAGTAGTGTTTTCTGAGGGTCACTTCCAACATTTCTTCAAATACTCTTTACAATTTCAATTTGACTACATATTGCTAAATTCACTGATATAGCCAGTTATATATTAAGGCAAAATAGGTTACTTTCTAGAAATTTTAACAGTTCGAAACGTTGTGTACAATGTTGTATATGATACCACATGTTTAGCACTGGTTATCATATATTTTATATATCTGCTATTCTATTTTTTAAATAAAATGAAATCAAAAGTTTCTAATAACCTGAATGTTGGGGAAAACAACTTTTAATTAGGATCTTACCAAGTTATGACTTAATATTGATCATATATGTAAATATATAAACATGATAGCAATTTTTAAAACTCGTAAATAATTGTCCTTACAAAATTACAACACACTGTAAATAAACCCCTCCCACCTTTTATACAAGCTACATGATTTTGATATACAAAGGTTCTGTTTTAATTACACTGACAATGTACAACCAAGACTATTTACAATGCAAAAAGGTCGCTAAACCACAAGCGAACGTCCTGCTACTGGCAGCCACTAGACATCAGAGGTAGCTTTCATTAAACGAAATGAACAGAGGCCACGTTTCCCAGCTTATGTTCCCTAACTTACAGGAGAGAGAAATTCAAGATATGCACATATATACAGTCTAGTCGTTAAACTGCAACCCAGCTTCCGCGTCTCAGGCTGCGCAGGACAACCGAGCGGCAGCAAGGCTGCCAGGGACTGGGCCCTGGGTCAAGACACTGAGAAACTGGAACGCCACCACACACAGCAACACCCCAAGCCCGCAACTGAGAATCAAGGAGAAGTGTTGGTTTTTAAAGACACAGGCTGTATTTTATTCCATTTACCTATGCGATGACGTATCTGCCCTGTCTAACAAAGCTCAACATCTGAATATTGGGAGATTTTAGGGGGCTGCTGTTTTAAGTCAAGGTCCATGTAGGTGAGGCTAGCCAGCCTTGAGCCCACAGCAGTCCTGCCTCAGCCTCCCCAGGGCTGGGATTACAGGTGTACATCACCCCTCCAGGATCACCTAAAAATTTGAAGTATGGGGAGTGTGTGCGGAAGTTTCTGCAGCACGGCGTCAGTCCAGGAGAACCCAGCCCACTAGCAAACAGACACTTTGGGTCCTAATCACTCCAAGTGATACCAAAGCTTTCGCCTCAGTGCTTTAACTCTAAACAGATGTCACTCCAACACAGGTGGACAAGGTCGGAGAGCCGCAGGAATTAGGAAGCACGGACAGAAGCAGCCTCCAGCTGCTGGAGCTCTCAGGTGCTATAAAAATCCCTATCTTCAGCCTCGCCAGATCCAAACACCCGCATGGCAAAGGCCCTCTCTTACTCCACTGCCAAACATGGAGGGGATGACCACGTGATCAAAGGACAGTGACCCCAAACAAATGTTCTGCCCTTAAAAAAACAAAGCTAACAGCTGTTAATACTGTTCTCAAAATATGGTCTGGTCTACACCTGATCAGTGCCCTGAACAGGACCCGCGACTCTCCTGCTCAGGATGGGACAAGAAACAGAAGGCTCTTGCCGCCTCAGGCTTGCCCTGAGGTTAACGGTGAGACTGGGGAGAGTTAGGAAACTTCTTCCGTTATGTAAGATGCTATTTTAAAAGAAGTTTTAGTTTGGGTGTGGTTATACACCCCTGCCGGAGGCTGAGTTCAAGACCAGAGTGGGCTCCATAGTGAGTTCAAAGCCAGCCTGAAGATACAGTGAGACCCGGTGGCACATACTACTCCCCCAAAACAACAGCTTTAAAAAAAACACTAACAGCTTTTCTTTCTCTTGAGCTTACTTCAGGAACACTTAAGACCTGCTCCTCGGGTGGGGAGGCCCATGGCTGCATGGCGCTGCTATGCCCAGTCGCATTTGTGTCGACACACTGTGTGCAACGAGACACACCATTTCTCACCTGCTGACCACCGCAGCACCTCTGCTCTGAAGATGTCTGCTCGGGGAATGGAGCTGCCAGCCACCAACCCAGTGTGGCCCGGGAGCAATTGAGCGGCTGAACCGGGTGGGAACCGGGCGGGCTCAGTCTCGGACCCGAGGCAGGTTGTAGGCGTAGCGCACCAGCGGGAAGCCACGGCTCTGATAGAAGCAGGCTCGCCCACAAGCCTGCACCTGCTCCGAGCTGTCTGATACGAAAGAGTCCTCCTCGTCTGCTGATTGAGAGCCACACTCAAACCAGCAGCCCTCGGGGCTCGCGCAGGGCGCCGCGGCCAGGGCTGGGCAGCTACGCGACCTGCCTGGGAGTCCACAGGCGGCGGGCCGGGCGAGGAGCAGGGCCTCGCAACAGTCACACAAGGCCAGCGGCGCGCGCGCGTGGCCGTAGGTGGCGTGGTCCGGGCGTGGGGCGCGGTCCCCTGGGCCAGCTTGGCTGTCCGGAAAGCCCACAGAGCCTGGCGCTGCACCGCCCCCGGCCCTGCGCCCCCGCAGGCGGCCCCAGTCCTCCCTGAACTGCGGGCAGAACAGCACGTAGAGCACCGGGTTGAGGCAGGCTGGCAGCGGGAAGAAGATGAGGGTGACAGACCTTGCGATCTCGGGACTGACAGGGGCGGCGGCGACGAGCGGCGCAAAGGAGAAAAAGGCCACGGGGCAGAAGAGCAGGCAGTCGGCAAAGATGAGCCAGGCCACGTGGCGCACGGCGCCCGCGCGCAGGCGTGCCTTCTCCAGCGCACAGTAGAGCCGCGAGTACACGGCGGCCGCTAGCAGGAAGGCCAGCGAGTTGACCAGCACCAGAGCGGCCGAGAAGCCCAATGCGGGCGCCTCGCCAGCCGGGAACGGCAGGCACAGGGGCGACGCTGAGAAGGCCCCACCGCGGGCCAAGGGGGCGCAGCCTGCCGCTGCCGCGCCCAGGAAGGCCAAGCCCGCGGCCACCCGCACTCGCGCCTTCGCCCGGCGTCGTCCCTTGCGGCTCCGCGCCGGGTCCCTGGCAGACAGACTCCGCTCCACGGCCGCCAGGGCTAGGAGGAACACGGCGCTCTCGGAGGAGAAGACACCCAGGAAGCCAGCTGCCCGGCAGCCACCCCCAGTCTCCCACCAGACGCCGAAGTCAGCGAAGCGGCCCCAGGACACCGCGTCCAGGAAGGTGAGCACACCAGTGTAGACCGCGGTGAGCAGGTTGGACACGGCGATCAGGCCCACCAGCAGCTTGGAGGTGGAGGGCGTTGAGCCCGGCGCGAAGGTGGTGACCACAACCAGCAGGTTGGCCAGCAGGGCCACGAGGAAGATGAACCACACTGTGAGGCGGATCATCCAGCTTCCCAGCAGGTACTGGCAGGGCTTAAAGGCGCCTAAGGGAAGCAGAGAAACAGAAGGTGGGTGGCTAAGCCTGTGGCGATCACACCTCCACCACTAAGCAGCCTGCTAGGAGCTGTCCGCCCTTCCACTACTGACAGCAGAGGGCCAGGGCACAGAAACACTGTTTCACTTCTGAGATGGTCTTTTGTTATGTAGCCCAGGCCAGCCTTGAACCTGAAGAGATCTTCCTGCCTCGGCTTCCTGAGTGCTGGGATGACAGTGTGCACCACCCCACTTGGCCAACACCCGAGATGCTGAGTTACGAAAGCAATGCTCCACTCATCCTGCGACATCACACTACGGAGGGAATCTGGTTTGCCGCGTGGCACTGAACTAAAGCTAATCTTCCTTTTTTTTTTTTTTGTCTTTTTGAGACAGGGTCTCACTATGCAGTTCAGGCTGGCCTTGAGCTCACTTTTGTAGCCCAGGCTGGTCTCGAACTCGCAACAATCCTCCTGCCTCAGCCTCCCGAGTGCTGGGATTACAGGCGTGAGCCACCACGCCCGGCTAAGCTAATCTTCTTTACTTAAAATTACGGGTTCACTTTCTCTGGTCCACAAGGCAGGGTGTGGCAAGAGAACTGCTTTCCACCTGAGTCAGCAACTTGCCCAGGACAAAGCGCAGGGGCGCTGAGAACAGCGAAGTAACCAAGTAAGTGTAATTACTCGCCAGTAGCATAAATTAGTCTTAGAGTTAAAAGACTACAGCAGATGGGGTGTTGCATGCCCATAAGCTCCTGCAATGAGGAAGCTGAGGCGGGAGGATCGCCTCGAGTGAGAGGCCAGCCTGGACTACGTGGCATTCCATGGTCAGACTGACAGCACAGGGAGACCCTGCCTCAAAAAAACAAAGACCAACAGACAAACCAAAAACTGAAAAGCAGCATTCACAGAGAGCCCCCGTTGCATCCCACAGCACCCTCCACCAGGGATTCTTGCCCTAATTTCCACAGGATGCGGCAGGGCAGCCCTGCAGTGTCCCGCCCACTGGCCATACCTGTGGGTGGGGTGCAGTGGATGATGACCTGGCTGTGCTCCCGGCGCTCCGCGCTGTCTGAGCTGTTGCCCGTGCCTGCAGCACCTGCAGCACCTGGGCACAGAGGCGGTGGTCCCAAGGTGAGCAGACCATGCCTCCCTGTGGCCCCTCTGGGGGGGGAGGCTTGTGAGCGCTGGGTGGTAAGGGCTGAGGTAGGGGGACGGGCAGGGACATGTGGGCTGCCTCCTCCTGGCTGCACCCCGCCCGCCATGCCCTGGGCACCTCTCTCGTCGCCCGCGCCGTGGTCCTGCAGGCTGCTGTCCTCTGTGTGTAAACTGGCATAGGAGTCACAACCCCAGAACGCACAGCACTGATACGCATAGGGGACGGATAGAGACCTGGGGAGAGGTTGGCCGGCGCATTGGTGAAAAGGACCGTTTCAGTATCAGATACCTGGGGCTAGGGCCTCGAGAGTCTGCCCCTGCTGCCTTCCACCAGCCAGCCTCCTCCCAGCCAGGGCTCAGATGCCCTGCTAGGAAAGAGGGCTGGGGACACTGCCTACGGTCAGAGCACCTGCCTAACAATGGCAAGGTACTAAATTCAATTCCTGGTATCCACCCCCCCACACACATACAAAAGTAAAAGTGTCACATTCCATTTATCAGAGGAAATGGGCAGTTTCACTTAAAAACAACACCCAGGTCCCTGGTGGCTACCCCATTACAGGAAATGACTTTGTCCACAGCAATGCGTTTGTTTTCTTCTCCGGCAAAGACATCCTTAGGACTTCCCTCCTGTACTTGGTGCGCTCTGTGAGGTCTCTCGGAGCGCTACAGCTTTACAACATTAAACTTTTACACATGCTATTGCTATGCAGTTCAGCCCGGCTTCACAGCATGCCTCCTGCCTCAGAGCCCTGTGCCAGCCAGCTCAAAACTGCACCAGTGCCCAGACTCAGGCCGCCAGGCTCAGACGTGGTGCTTGGCAGAGCTTGCCACAGAAGACTTTCTGATGGGACTGCACCGCACCTTGGCTGCAGTTCCTGGTCTCAACTGTGGAGCGACACTCATATTGTTTTCCTTAGCAAATTTACATGGATGGAGGGAGAAAATATTCTTAAATTATAGCCTACCAGAAAAGTCTGGCGCTGGAGGAAAGGGAGGAGAGGGAGAGAGAGAGGGAGAGAGAGAGGGAGAGGGTGCAGGAGAGGGAGGGAGGGAGGGAGGGAGAAAGAGAGAGACACTCTATAATTTTAGGGCCTACCATAATTTTAACAACAACAGAAAAGACAAATAAGCAGAACACACCTGAGGCCCGTGAAGTCCTCTGGCGCCAGCGCGCCCTTCAGCTCCGGGTTACCCACCAGTTTCAGCTGGCTGAGCCCACGCAGGCCTTCCGTGGGGAAGGAGGTCAGTGCATTGAAACTCACATCTCTGAAATGCAAGCGAACGTCAGGCGCCCTTCCCCAGACAGGCTCCTGCAGCCCCCGCACACACAGGCACGTGCCATCGGTCCCCGAGCGGCATTCTGAGGGCCCTCAGCGCCGATCTCACTAGCCCACCGCACGCGCACCTCTGCACAGGTCCAGGGAAGCAGAGAGCGCCCCCAGCATTTGCCCACGTGTGATACAGGGCCGGCGTGGGCGGCGCGGCTGCGAGCTGAGCACTAGGCTGCGCACTTACAAGTTAGCAATGGCCCCAAGCATGGCGAAGGCGCTGCTGTGGATTTCGTGGATCCGGTTTCGGCTCAGATCCCTGCAATTGTAGAGTAGCACATTATCAGTCTTCCTACAGAAGCACCCGAGACGTGGCCAGGATTAAAGCCTGTGTTAGAATCTGAGACAGTTTTTTTTTTTTTTTTTTTTTTTGGCTTTTTGAGATAGGGTCTTGCTATGCAGTTCAGGCTGGCCTTGAGCTCACTTTTGTAGCCCAGGCTGGTCTCGAACTCACGCTGATCCTCCCGCTCAGCCTCCCAAGCGCTGAGATTACAGGCGTGCGCCACCACACCCAGCTCTCTGAGGCAGCTTTTATTTTTATTTATTTTTAATTTTTTGATACAAGATCTTGTATGTCACTGCTAATGAAGAACTCTGGGCTCGGCAGGCCAGCTTGTTACCCCGCTGCTTCTCGGGTCGAGTTGCCTGGCACGCTCTGAGCTGGGGTCTATCACCACAGGTGTGACTTTCCCCTACTTTATCATTCTGGTAGCAGTGCAAAAATATAAGTGATATGAGGTAACCTTTGGTCCCATGAGCCAGGCAAAAGGAACCCAGCTCCAGGAAAAGCTGAAAATAAAAGCAGGTTTCCTGTTATTTGCCTTCTCAAAGGTTAGTGATAGCGCCGAGAGAAGCCAAACAATCAATAAGCAAACACGGGAATTCAGGGGCCTCAGACAGCACTCTTTGCTGGGTGGGAGGTAGAACGCTATCAGGCTGGAGCTGGCTCGGGGCTGTGGCTCACGGCCAAGGCTTATGGCGGAGAGACGCCCAAGAAATTGCCCGGATGCTCCTGTACACCAAGAGGGGCACAGAAGCGGCCAGCCTTGGGTGTATTTCAAAGAGCAGCGCGTCACTCGTCACTCGTCTGTGATCCAGAAGAGACAGCGGCTGGAAGCCAGTCTGTTCCCGTTAGCCCTAACCGGAGGACTGCTCAGGGCCATCTAGCACAATGTGTCCCATCTTTTCTTTCCTCCTCGCTCTCCCTGCCCCTCCCTGGGTGTCCACCCAGAGCCCTCTGGGCCAGGCAAGGGCCCCACACACAGCGGCACCCCAGCCTGCCTGGTTCTTCATGGGGAGTCCACTGGAAAAGCAGACTGGACAGCTGTAGCTGTGCCCAATGGAAATGCCAAGCCTTCCTTCCACTGGAAGAAGCCTGCTCAGTCCGCTCACTCTGTGCTCTGCAGGCAGCGAGGGTCGAGCTTTGGCTCAGTCCCTCCATCCTTCTAGACTTTCAGGGTGCCTAGGGTAACTCTTGCTCAGCAACAAACCTTTACAAGGCACTGCCCAGGGGATAGCTTCCCCAGCACAGGGACCAGCTAGCCTTTGGCACTGAGGACCACATGGCCACCTTGCAGCGTCGTGGGTCACGTGGCTGGCACTACAACCCAGCATCCCTTTCGCCCTGCGTGCTGAATTTCGCCAAGCCCTGGACACCACGGAGCCCCAAGTTAGGACTTGAAAGTATCCACAGCAGGACATCGCCGAATGCCCTGTGGCGCAGACCAGACCGTGACGCTCCCAAGACAGAAAGCCCCAGATACCCTGGTCTGCAGCTGCACCAGGCCGCTCGTCATGATCACAGGCAACTTACAGGATCCTCAGGGACACCAGGCCATGGAAAGTGTCTTCCTTGATCTCGTAGATTTGATTACGCTGCAGTGAACTGAAAGAGAAGACAGGAAGAGCTGTGATGGGGGCAGGGGCCATTCTCTCTCGCCCAAGCTCTAAGTCTAAACTCCCCCTAGGGCAACAGCTCCTGCACAGGCAAGCTGGCCCTTGGGCTTCCACCCCAGGCCACACCCAGAGCGACTCCCTGGTCTAAGAGAAGGAAGCTGACACCCAGAGAAGGAGCGCAGGGCCTGGGTGTGGCCACGCACCTCTATCCTCCCAGCATCAAGAGACTGAGGCAGGAGGATCTCAGTGAGTTGTAGGAGAGCCTGGGGTACCCAGTGAGTTCCAGGCCAGCCTAAGCTTCATAGTCAGTGATCCAGTCTCAACAATTTTTAAAAAGGTGGAATTCACACAGTGCTCTGCCACCTCCCAAGTGACTCCCACCAGTGCCACTGTGGTGGGTAGGATGGGGACACCACCGTCCCTGTGTGGTCCCCTCTTTAGCCGGGACCATTTTCCCTTTTGCGTTTTATCTCTGCTGGTCTCCCCGACAGCGGCCAGCAGAGTGCACGATGGTGCCCCGCCTGCTCAGAGCACTTGCACATGCCGAGGCGTGGCTTTCTGCTCCTTGCTGGAGGAAGCCCTGGGCTCCTAACCTCCCGAGCTGCCACCCCTAACAGCACGTGCTCAGCGAGCTCACAACCACAGCAGGAGGGGCGAAGGCCCACTCACATTTCTTCCAGGGCACGACAGCCATTGAAGCTTGGAAGGTCTCTTATGTTGTTGTAAGACAAGTCCCTGGAAACATGCAAAGTTAGTGTATTAATGTCACATTATCGGAAAACTTGTTTCGTTTTTCTTGATACAGGCTCATGCCAGTCAGGTTAGGCTGCCTTTGAACCCACTGCACAGCCCAGACTGGTCTCAAGTTCCAGACAATTCTCCTGCCTCAGCCTCCTGAAGCCGCCGTGCCCGGCACTCTTAAGTGCTTGTGCTTACTAAACTCACGCAGCACTTCACACCTGATTCCACCGCAGTCCATCCTCAGAAGCGGTGTTCCTGCTCAAGCTTGCGATTCCCACACCGCTTAGTCAGATGCTCGGTTGCTCAGTCATTTATTTGATTACTGATCTCCTTCTGCTGAATACTCGTTAACAACCGAGTCACCTAACTGTCTTGCTGACACTCTTCGGCCTTGTCCGCGCCCAACACAGGCCAGCTCAAAGGTTTTTAAAAGAACGACACCCTATTCTGAGGTCACTGGGTCAGGAGTGCTCAAGGCCCAGCCTGCGGCTGCACACCTGGCACACCAGCACGCCAGCACTTGGCAGGCTGAGACAGGAGGGTCGCAGGAAGTTCAAGGCCAGCCTGGGCTACACACCAAGATCCCGTCTCAAAACACAAATGTGTAAGGGATGAAAAGCAAAGCAAAGTCAGCAGCCACGTACGGGCTCTGCTGAGGTTAAGAGAGAGACGCCGAGGGCACGGCAGGGGAGCAAGGCGGGGGACAGCTCAGGGGAAGAAGGAAGGAAGGAAAGGGGGAGCTGGGCTTTAGCCTTATTCACGGTGAGGCAGGACAGAACACGCTGCCAACCGACTCAGGAGCAGGTCCCTCCGTGCAGCACGGAGGCCACTTACAGGGTCCTCAGTGCCCGCTGCTCCTCGCACAGGCTGTGGGGGATGCTGCTGATCCTTGTGCCTGTCAGGGTCCTGTGGGGACAGCGCTGTGAGGTACCAGTGGGGCTCCCTGGGGCCCTGCCCCAAGCCACTGCTGCCATTACCCTCAGCCGCCTGCTCGGCCTGGCGTCTGCGCCTCCCATCAGAGCCCCACAGAGAGCCCCTGCTAGGCATCCACCGGCATCCTCATGCCCACGCCCAACACTGGGCTCCAAGTGGCCTCTCTGTCCCAAGCACAGACAGGGTCAGTGTGCCCAGGACATGGTGCTGCCTCCATGGAGGGCGCAGACCCTGAGCAGAACCCAGCAGCTCCAAGCACAAGGTCCGCAAAGCGGGCCATCACCTACAGTGTCACCCCACCCCAGGCCACACTTACAGGCTTTCCAGGCGGACCGTGCCTGTCAGGTTGGGGAAATTCTGCACCATGCTGGCACCACGGATGACTCTGGGAAATCAGAGGGAGTCACTGCTAGGCATACGGGTTTTTCTTTTCTTTTTTTTTTTTTTCTTTTTCATTATTTTGCTTTTTTGGACAGGATCTTACTTCCTGGACAGGGCCAGTAAATGCAGGCTGGCCTTCAACTGTTATCCACGTAACAGGTTGGCCTGGAACTGCTGTGAGCCTCCTGCCTCAGCCTCCCCACGTGCGGGGGCTGCAGGCATGTGCCACCGCCCAGCTGCCCTGTTATCTTGGAAACGGGTGGAAGTTCTAGCACCAGGGCACTAAGGCTGGCGCGCACCTCACCTCTTGCAGCACACGAGGTACAACAGCAGGCTGAGCGCTCCTGAGCACAAGCCGCACACCGCCCTGCTCTAGCTCTGCCTGGGCCCGCTTTCAGTATTCCAGTAAAGGGCCATATAAAATACTTTAGTGTCTTTTTAAACTTGCTTAATACTTACAAGGAATGTAGATCAGACAGGTTGTGAAACGCAGAGTTTCCCACAAAAGACAGAGGATTGTCATATAAATGTCTGCAAAAATGTGTAACAAAACCCTCACAATCTGCATGTTTCCCAGCGCCGTGCCCGCCCTCGCCCGTGGCCCCGCCCGCCCTCACCCCTGGCTCCACCCGCCCTTGCCCCCACCCCTGCACAGTCCGCTCCCTTACATGGTTCTCAGCAGAGGGTTGCCACTGAAGGCGCCATCCGGGATGATGGAGATGGAGTTGCTGTGGAAGCCACTGCGGGGCAGAGACGGAGAGGAGCACCGTGAAGCCTGGAGTACAGGCCGCACCCTGACGCATGGGCCTGCCTCGGTCCCCAGGCTGCGGTGCACTGGCGGCTCACAGAGCCACTGCCCAGCCTCTACTGGCTGCCTGTTCTTAGCCCACGCACATGTGCAGCCAGCACTCGGCCCTCACCACTCTCCCATGCCTCGTGCACTTCCCATAGCTGTGCCGGCCCTCCTACTCTTGGCAACTCTCCTGCCTCAGCCTCCGGTGTGCTGGGATGGCAGGCATGTGCCACTGCACCCAGCCGTTCCCACCTAGAAACTCGGTGGCTGTGTTCTTTGTGATAGTGAGCTTTCCGTAGCACTCAACCCTATACAATGAGCTCTGCGCCACCCAGACGAGTCCAGCAAGCCCAGAGGGCTGCACCCAACACTGGCCTGGAGGAGACAGAGGACCAGGGGGCAGGGAAACAAGGAAAACTAGGCAGTACTCACAGCTCCTTCAGGCTAGGAAGGGCTTTGATGGCCTCGGGAAATTCCTCCAGGTTGTTGTAATTCAAGTCCCTGGAAAAACATGGGGAAAGTAGGTAAGGGTGCTGAGCAGTGGCCGCAGTGGGGGGCATCTGGGTCCAGATGAGCGGGGAAGGTCCAGTCCCAAGGACCGGTATCTTTCTCAGCTGCTGTCACTGAAAACCTAACAGAATCCCTCGTGCTCATAGGCTGCTAATTGGGAAGGCTCCCACGTGGGCCACACGATCAGGAGCGCAAAGTGCTCAGCACAGTGCACCACAGGCAGCGCTCCGAATGGCGTTTCCCAGGGTCACCAGGAGCTGGAGGCCAACCTGGGCTAGTCTGCACAGGAAGTTCAAGGCCAACCAGGGCCAAACAGCAAGACTTTGTCTCAGAAAAAAAAAAAAAAGAAAACACCAATATAAATAAAAAAATAAGCCCACAGTGAGTTCAAGGCAAGGCTAAGCTGACCTGGTCTCAAAAAGACACACACAAAGTATTGTTTAAAATTTCTCTTGCTAGGTATGGTGGCTCATGGCTGCAATCCCAGCACTTGGGAGAAGGCTGAGGCCAGAGGGTCACTGTAAGCTAGAGACCAGCCTGGACTACACAGTGAGCTCAAGGCCATTTTGGGCTACACACAGACGCCGTCCCAACAACAACCTCTCCAGAAGTCCTCTCAGGGCCTTCTGAACAGTTACCCCTTTAACAAGGGGTCTTTAGAGAGGTCCAGAGCCTCCGCAGGCTTGAGCGAGCTTCGCTCTCTGCACGCACAGCTGAGCACTCGACATGAGCTCTGTGAAGAGCGGCTCCCTCCCGCCCCGTGGCACCATGTGGCCCTCACGGTGCCCACCCAGGGACGGCACCAGACTCACAGGGTCTCTAGGTTATCCAGGCCATCGAAGCAGTGCTGACTCAGCCTTCTGATCTTATTGTTATGAAGATGCCTGCACAAAGAGAGGACCGAAGTGACATTTACTTTCTCTGCCCCACAGCAACCTGTCACTGCAGGAAGTGACACCGTGGGGGGAGGGGCTTACGGGGATGGACGGTGGCCCCCACGTCCCTTCTGTGGTTTATTTTCGAGCTAGGGTCTCCCTATGCAGTCCAGGCCCTGATGAGGTCCTCCTGTCTCAGCCGCACGCCACCACCTGGCTGAACGTCACTTGCTATGCACTTGGCTCCAAGTAGCCATTCTGACAGGCTGAATTCAAGGCAAGAATAACTCTGAGGAAGCCACTCCCAGGTAGTTGCCTGGCATCCCAGCTCCCGGGAAGCTGGGGCAGCAAGTCTGCCATGAGTCAGAGCCCAGCCTGGGCTGCTTCATAAGACCCTGTCTCAAAAGCCCCAGCGCCACGAAGCCACCGGAGGGCGGCACTTACAGAACAACCAGGCTGGACAGGTTGGTGAAGGCGAAGTCAGGGATGCTGGAGATGTTGTTGAGGGCCAGCGTGAGCGCCTGCAGGGTGGGCAGGTTGCTGAGTGGCCGCACGGGCACCTCTGTCAGGCTGTTGTCATCTAGCCACAGGTGCCGCAGCTGCACCAGCCCCTCAAAGCTGTCCTCGGGCACAGAGGTGATGTGGTTGGCGTCGAGGCGCCTGCATGGAGAGTGGAGCTCAGGACGGGAGCCCAGGCTAGGCGCCCCAGCCTCTGCAACCCCAGGGCCTCCTGGTGCCGTGATCCCCAGGCTCAGAGGCCAAGGCAGCGTGCTCAGCAGAGTCTGAGGCCTGGGGCACACAGCAAGCCCCAGTAGGCCACCACAGCAGCGTAAGACGTCACTGGGAAAACCAGGGATCAAAACCACTGAGGGGAACTCCAGGCACAGCGTCACTCTACAGGCCCGGGTCTCCATGGTGAGCGGGGGCCCAACGCTCCCGAGGCTGCGGAGGGGGGGGGGCATGTTCCAGCTCAGCCTGGGCTGGCAGGCCTGCACGTGAGGAGGATCTCACTTCTAGAACAAAAGCGCACTAAAACTCTACTGCTGAAGGAGGTTATCCCCGTGCCCTCCACACCCCATGCTCACTACCAAAGAAGGGGCTGCCACACATGCCAGAGGCCACACGGCTGCACGTGAGCAGCAGCAGCCGGTACAGGTGCCCTGGCAAGAGCCCGGGAGGAAGGCGTGGGGGGCCTGTGTGCTCTGCCCCTTCCCAGTGCCTGTAGGTCAGCCACACCCCGCAGGTGCAGTGACCCAGCTGGGCACAGCTCCAAGGCTCCCGAGTCACCCCCACAAGGACAGGGAGGCTGTGGGGTGGCGCCCACAGGGGTCAGCTCCATAGCCTATGGCATGCTCCATTCCACCAGGTCACCAGAGACAAGGCCTTGACATGTAGCCAGGCTGGCCTTGAACCTCCAGCAATCCTGCTTCAGCCTCCCAGAGCACAGGGATCGTAGGCAGTCCTCCCGCCCCAAGCTTCTACCCTCCACTTCCAGCTGGACCAGAAATTCAGCAGCCAGCGTCCTGGCTACTCCTCGTTTATGGCAGTTACAATTTAAAGTTTAACTTTTACAGCGTGCGTTTTACTGGAACACACTCTGACCTTCACGTTCACTTCCTACTTAATGACTGGAATTTCTCAGAACCCCAGCACAGGTGGAGCTGTGAAACAGGTTGGTCGGGTTGGGAACCCACAGCCGCCCTTCCTGGCCAGGGATGTGGGTGAGGAGTTTAACAGCCCTGGGTCACAACTCCTCCCTTGTCCTGTCACTCAAGGAGCGCACACGGGCAGGAAAATCACTTCTCTAGATAAAGAGGGCGCAGGGAAGAACGCAGTGGTGTCTTAGTGGCTTCTGACGCCTGGGCTGGCAGTGTAAGAATCAGGCAAAGCCCTGTGTGCTCCAAGCCCAATCCAACTTCTTAAAAAAATAAAGCATGAGGGACTTGGGGGTGGGGGGCATGCCTGCCTGGCATCGCTGTGTCTGGGAATCAGAGAGGATTGCTGTGAGTTCAAGGCCAGCCTAGGATACACGATGAGAACCTGTCTCAAGTACAGACTGAAGACAGAAAACTGTGCAGGGAGGGATAAGGCCACAGTTATCACTGGCTCACTGTTACGGTTTATGTCTACTTGTCCCCCCAAAGCCTCATGCAATCACAAGGCGGGGACTTCTAGAGCTTGAGACTTGCATCATGGTCCACTGGGATTATGTGTTTTAGTACTGAGAGGATTATGGTCTGAGTCCTTCTGGGATCGTGGGTGTGGCCTAAGGCAGACCGGCTGAGGCAGAGAGCCTGAATGCAATACAGAGACAGAGGCAGACTCAGGCTGCCGCTCTGTGCTCCCCTGGTCATTGCATTGCCTCTGCCTGTATGAACTGCTGCTCTCTGCCATGCATGACTCAGCCTGGGGCCAGCCGAGTATGGACGGAAACCTCCAGTAACTGGGAGCTAAATAAACCTTTCCTTCCCTCATTTTGGGTGTTGGGTATTTGTCCCAGCAATGAGGAAAAAGTAACTAAGACACTCATACTCTGTATTCACAGTGAAGAACTACCGATTCGTTCCCACTGTACCGGTACAAGTGCTACGAGCTTGGTACACCAGCCGCAGGGTGCTTGGCCCTGGCTTTGCTCCCTTCCAGCTGGAGACAATGGCGCAGCGCCTCCATGTCCGTCCCAGGACCCGACTGCACCCCACGCGCCCCTCTGGAACCGCACAGCACCCGCCCACCCTGCTACTCACAGGGACTGCAGGGCACTCAGGCCCCGCATAGCCTGGCCGGGCACCGTCCGCAGCTGGTTGTTCTGCAGGGTGCTGCAAGGGAAGGGTTGCTCATGGTGAGCACGTAGTGGCTGGCTCGCCTGAGAAGACTATGGCGCCTTCAGTTGTTCCCAAACTATTTCCAGTGGCAAGGAGTATAGGTGGGGTGGCCCTGTCACTCCAGAGGCCAGGATGGGCCACTAGCTCAGGCCCTCGGCCTGCTGTTGTGGGACTTCTTTGAGAGACTCATTATATATTTGGGCTGGCGCTGAACCCATGAGACCTCTGGCCTCAGCCTCCTGAGTGCTGGGCTCACCTGGCCCAGTCCTCCCGCTGTGCCGAGGTTCACTGACAGGTCTATGCAGCAAGCAGAGGACACATATGCACACTAGGATAAAGCAGGCACCAGCAGCCTGGATGGAACTTGGCCACGGGGCAGGGGAAAGCCCAGGCTTGCAGAGAGCAGCAGGTCCTGGTGGCCCAGGACCGGGCAGGGACAGAATGCAGCACCCACCTCAACTGCCCACAGGGTGCCAGGAAGCTCCAGGGCTGGGTCTGCTTTCTGGGCAAAGCCTCCCGTCCCTATTGACAAAACACCTGGGACAGGAGCCCAGGGGTGGGGAGGGGCAACCCTGGGGTGACCTAAGTGACCTTGTCAGGCCTGCTAGCACTTGCAGAACAGGCTGCCACCTGCCTCTCCTGTGATAGTGACCAACTCCAGCTCTTCCAGCCAGGAGGCTTCCTGCTCACAGCCTCAGCTTACAACCCCACTCCTGCCACCCAGGGCTCAGGGCCACCTTTCAACCTGTTGACCCCAGGCTCCCGGTGCTCCTCCCTGACCTTATCACCCCTGAGCTGCCAGAAGCAGGCTCCCTGTCAGGAGCACAGGGGACAGAAGAAGGTGTGGCCGGGTACTCACAGCACTCTGAGCTCTGTCAGCCCCGACAGGGCCCTCGGGTGGATGAAGGAGAGGTCGTTGCCAGCCAGTTGTCTGGGACAGAAAGGAAAGTGCAGATAGCGATTCAGACTTCAGCTCTGCACCGTGGGCTGGCCGTGGTGCGGCTCTGTGGTGGCTCGGGCTCGGGCCTTGGCCCTGCCAGGCAGCCTTGGATCTGCCCTAGGCCTTGTGCCCCAGAAAAGAGGCTTTCGGCAGTTTTGCTACGTGGGCGCTGTGGCCTGGGGGCCCGGGTTCTCCCCAGGAGCCAGACACAAAGCCGGGAGGAGCAGCTAGAAGGCCTTCTTAAAAGGAAGGCTTCGTGGTACACTTGGGGCTTTTTGGTACCAGGAATCCAAGCCAGGACTTCGTGCTTCCCTGGCAGATGCATTCCACTCTGCTCTACCTTTCTTACCCCCACTTCGCTTTTTTTCTCTCTTTTTTAAGATAGGGTGTCCAGCTTTAGGCTTTCCTGGCCTTGAACTCACAGCTACCCTCTGCCTCAGTCTCCCCAGTGCTGGGCTGGCAGGCACGTGCCTGGTTTGGGTGGGTCTCCTAACAGACAAAAAACATTCATGGCTGTCTCCACTGGGCTGCAGTAGCGACAGTGAGGAGCCGAATAGGCCCTGCCACTGTCCCGAGAAGCTGAGGCCCTGCAGATGCGGCTGCCTCCCGATGGAATGAGGACCTCGGTTATTTCCCATGTCCTCAGCCACCCTTTTTAGAGCCAGGCACGGCAGCACACACCTGTGATCCCAGCCCTTGGGAGGCTGACGTGGGAGAGTCTTGGTGAGTTCAAGGCCATCCTGGACATGCAGACCCCAGCCGCACCCAGCCTCCCCATACCCAGCGGCCACCGAGGGGTCTCCAGATCCAGCCAGGCCAGCCCATGGGCTCTGCCATGTATCTGTGTCCTCAACACCGCCTCCTCCCAGCACCCAGAGTACCACCAGGCTCCTGATTACTGTAACTCTAAGTGCTACTCATAGTGCCCCTGTATCTGAGCTGAGAAAGTTCTTTTTTCTTTTCTTATCCTTTTGAGATGGCTGTCACTGTGTAGGTCACGTTGGCCTCGAACTTTGGCGGATCCTCCTGAGTGCTGCGAAGACGGGCGTGTGCACCACCACGCCCGACTCTTTGCTTTTCCCTTGCGGTGGCTGAGGTGGAACCAGGCCTCCTGCCTGTGAGGCAAGAGCTCTACCAAGCTCCATCCCAGCCCTCCCCCAATTTACAATTCTACGTAAACATCAGTACGTCATTACCAAGCAATGCTCCTTATAGAGGAAACACAGAAGGCAGCAGTGAAGTACAAGGTGTACAGGTGCCTCTACCCAGCCAGAACGACTGGTTCCCTGACTCTTTCGTACAGCCAGATCCTAGGACTGGTGTTTCCCTAACACTCGGATCCCCGATCACCACATCTGCAGGAGAGACAATTAGTAACCTGACCCAATTCACACACTTCCCAGTGGCAAACAATGTGCACTGGGCTTTTGCTCAGGGGCGTCAGATTCGGCTAAGCTGTGTGGGAAGGGCCATCCTTCTTCACTTCATTAAACCCCAGCTGCCTGTCCAGCCTCGGCAGGGGCAGGCAGCACTGCCTGCCATCCATGCTGTGTTCTGGGCAGGGGCCGAGGAAGACCAGAAAAGCTGGACTGCAGGACGAATCTGTGGTAGGGACGGTAGAGACTGGGCCTCTCGGTGCAGCCCAGGCTGGTCCCTAACTCCCCACAGTCCTCCTGGCTTGGCCTCTGGGTGCTGGGTGCAGCACATGCGCCGGCAGGCCTGGCCGGTGGCGAGAGCCAGAGTCCTGGTGACATTGCCAACCCTCTCTGATGCCTTGCTGTCAAGCCCCTGAACTCCCATTAAAAACATCTCTTCACTGAACTCGGGCCATGTTTTTTTTTTTTTTTTTTCCCCCGGTAGGATCCTGGGACAGAACTCTCTCTTTCCAGCTCCTTCACAAACCCCAGGGGGGACTGGGATCCCCAGCTTTGAAGCCAAGGGGGCAGAACATGGTGGAGGTGGGAGCAAGCTGAGAAAGGGTTTCTGCAATGCACCGTCCACGGCCACAGGCCTGCCCAGGGCTGCACCCTCTATGCAGGGAACAGCTGGCGGGGAAGAGCTGCCAGTCTGGGCCCTGCGCTGCCCCTAGAAGTTCCAGGGTCTCCAGTCCTGGCCTCCGACGAACCCCGGTGACCACACTGCACTGCACCCATCCCCAGCATGCCCACCCACACCCCGCCTGCTGGGGCCTGTAGCTCAGCCGCTCCAGCAGGAGGTTGGGGCCTTGCTGCAGACCCAGCCAGCACAGGACAGGCCAACTCACAGCTCCTCTAGGAAAGGGAAGTCCTTGAATGCATCTTCTGGCAGCTGAGTGATGTTGTTCATGCTGATGTCCCTGCAAGACACCACCAGAGCGTGCCATCAGCCAGGGCAATGTCCTAAGGCTTTGCTTTTCTTTCCTTTTCGTTTGGAGGGTGGGGTTCTGAGACAGGGTCTCCCTATGAAGTCCAGCCTGGCCTCTAACTTGTAGCTATCCTCTGGGCTTGGCCTCCCAAGTGCATGGATTATAAGTGTATAGCCCCAGGCTTGGCAGCATTTAATTCACAGAAGAGCCATCACGTTCCACAGGTGGGGGCCTTGCATCACAGGCAGTGGGGCTGATTGGTGCACGAGTGGCCTGGGGTCACCCACGGTCCCCACAGGGACACCATGCTCTCAGGACACGGCAGTGACCATCTCTCTCCTGCTCCTCAGTTCTCACGTTTGGGCCAGACTCCCATCTGCCCCCCATGGGGCCTCAATTCACTGGAGAGGATGGAGCCAGCCCCTCTGGAGTCCTCTGGCCAAAGAAGCTCCGGGTCCCTATAAATTTGAGGCTCACACTGTCATACCCTGAGAGACACACACACACACACACACACACACACACACACACGCACACACAGAAAAGTTAAGGACACTGCTGCCCTGCCCAAGTATCTACACATTAAAGTTACTGGAGGAGGCTTTGGAAAGACATGATGACCCTGAAAACCTCACTGCTTTAGGTCGTCTTCATGGCTTAAAGCCCCTATCTGACAAACTTTAGAATCTTTCCACTAGAGACTTCCAGAGCTGAAATCCACGGCTACACGGAAACCTGGAGGTGAGGCACTGGCCACACTTGGATCCGTGCTCTGGCTGACCTGCATAGGGCGGCTCTCTCGGGAGGAACAAGCGTCACCTCTGCATACGTACACCGAGCTGTCTCCATGAACTAAGGTGCGCAGAGCCGCCAGGACCTCCCTGCCCCTCTGCTGGGTCCAGCCGTGTACAGCCAAGCTACTGATATGCAGTCTTTGAAGCCAGTCTACCGGGCAGCAAGGCCCCGGCTGCAGCTACCAAAACCGTGTGAGCCAGGCTGAGGCTGTGGTGACCAGACAGAGCCCACGGCTTCCTGGTGGACAGCCTGAAGGTGACGCTAGGCTGCGGCACTGACCCAGCAGGCACGTGCAGCCCCAGCTGCCTGGCGCAGACCCTCCTCTCTGCACAGCGCTGCACTGATCTCGGCCCCCGCCTGGCCAGCGCCCGGCCTACATGAACCTCTCTCCCCAGCCACTGCCTTCTTTATGAATTAATCAAACCCGGGTCTGGCCCCGGGCTGAGGCCTTGTTCCCTCAGTCCATATCTAGTTAGACTTAGGACCCCTCAGTTCCCTACACCAGTGTCTTTCCTTTCACCATGAATTGTGCTGAAAGTGATAAACTGGAGTTAGCACTCACTAGAATTCCATTAACTTTTCCCTAGGATTACAAGTTGACCTTGTCTGGACCTGGAGGAGGTTAGGAAGGGCTTCCTCTGTTGCAGCAAAATAAAACTTAATGTACCAAAGGGCTAGGGGATCGTGGGGTTCAACCCCCCTGGAACCTGGAAAGGAAGAGGGAGGAGAATGAGTAAGACAGCAAAATACTCGCACAACAAACACCAGACCTGGAGCCAGGGCATGCGGTGCTGCACTGCGCAGCATGGCTGAGGTCACAGTGTGCGGGACGAGCCACGTGCCATAGGCAGGATGCTTCTCGTCGCATGAAGCACATACTACGAGCTATGGTCCAGGGGCCCGAGGCTAAATAATGCCATTATCCAAGCCAGAAACCACCAGACATGCTGCCACTGGGGCCTGCAGGAAGAACCTTGGTGTGGCTGCCTCCTGAAATACTATGCAAGCACAAGAAAGGGGCACTGGCTACTGTGGGAGTATCCCACTGCCTCAGAAGGAGCAGGCGGGCCACCACAACGCACCAGTGTGGCGGCAAACTCCAAGTACTGTACGCTGAGTCTAGGACGGCTGAGGCAAGTGCGCTGCAGAGTGCCCGCGCAGGTGCCCGGCACCTTCCAGGGGGACAAGAGCGCACTAGAATCTCCCAATTCACGTCCCTCAAGTCTCGCTGCCCGTGTGGTCTTTTCTAAAACAAAAGCAGACATCTGTGACCCATGAGCACTCGAGCTCCTGGTGAGGGACACCTAGCTCCTCCCCACAAGCCCAGCCCCACCGGAAGACTGCACAACAGGTGGCCCTGGCGGGGAGTTGAGAAAGCTGTGGTTCGTTTTGTGCTATGCTGTTCTGTTTCTTTCGTAGTCCCAGAGGCTACAGGCTGGCGGCTGAGGCAGGATCACTGAGAGCCTAAGGTCAGCCAGGGTTACATAGTGACTTCAAAGCCAGGCTGCACTACATAGTGAGACCCACCCAACAATGCCAGGCATGGTGGCGCACACCTGTAATGCCTGCCCTTGGGAGGCTGAGGCAGGAGGTCTGAATTTAAGACCAGCCTGAGCACATGGCAAGACCCTATTTCAAAAAAAAAAAAAAAAGACTGAAATGAAGATCACATCATTTCTCAGACAGCAAGGAGGGTCAAGGGCAGGTGTCCTCCCTGCAGCCCGGCCAAGACCAAGTAACCAAGCCCATCCAGACTCTTGTAGGGCGGCATGGCTGGGTGCGAGGTTTCTTTTAAACACAAGTTTCAGATGTAAAAATAGCTTGGGAGGAGCGATGTAAAATGGGATTCAGTAAAACTAATTTCCCTTCCTCACAATTTCAAAAATACAGGCTTTGTCCCATAAATAGCCATTCCAGAACCCAGGAGCTGGAGAACACAGTGTTTAAGATCCCAGAGCCAGGCCAGCGCGGCTATCCTCTGGGCAGGAGCCCACACACAGGGCTGGTCCTCCTAGCCCTGTCCCGCTGCACTTCAGTAATGTGACACCCGACACCCGAGACTGCTCTGCCGCCTGGTGGGAGGTCAGGACCCGGGGAGGCTGCTGGCCCGGGTCCCTCTGTGACCAAGCCAGAGGCAGGGAGGGAGGGAGGCACCAGCTGCAGCCCTAGGGCTGTCTGGAGAGGCATCCGTAGTATCCCCACCACCACCTCCTGTGAGCTTGGAGCTCCAGGGCCACCATCAGGGCTGCAGAGCCCCACACCAAGTTCTCTGGTCAGTGTCACCGAGAGCGCACCCCTCGCCCCACTCAGGAAGCTGAGGCAGGACCACCATGAGCTCCAGGCCAGCCTGTCTCCAGGACGGGCTGCCCGCTGTCCCAGCCATTTCCAAGGCGCTGAGCCTCGCACCCAGAGAATGGCAGGCTCACAGCAGAGGCCCAGCTCAGAGGCCCCTGCAGCCAGGCCGAGAGCCATGTGCCCCGTGCTAGGGGTGCTCACCACTCTCAGTGCCACTGTGTACCTGTGCTGCCCC
The DNA here is from genome assembly GCA_004027025.1 of Myocastor coypus. Lineage (NCBI taxonomy): Eukaryota > Metazoa > Chordata > Mammalia > Rodentia > Myocastoridae > Myocastor > Myocastor coypus. The sequence goes on along the minus strand of PVJA010002867.1, from coordinate 57,175 downwards.
TTCATGCCTCTCTCTCCAGTTTTTCGAGACAGGATCTTGCCATGTAGCCCAGGCTGGCCTCTAACTCATGGCAAGTGTCCTGCCTCAGCCTCCTGAGCATGGGCTATTACACCCAGCTCCCTTTCAACAGCCTGGACCTGGCCTTTCTCCCAGCACTGCAGGCCAACCTCACAACAAAGCCTGCAGGAGCACTGGAGCTGCTGTGTGGGAGGACTGGACTCCTGTGTCAAGGGACACCTCTCTGGAGCTCTGTGGACAGCCTTTCTCCAAGGATGGACCCAAAGCCCTTACCTACATCAAGCCATGTCCACCCCACCCACCCAGGCCACATATCCTACGGCCAGGAAGCTGACCTCTTGTTACAACAACTAAGGACACCTGCAAAGTGGGGCCAGCACTCAGGAGGCTGAGGCAGGAGGCTCACCTAGGATTCAAGGCCAGTCTGAACTACACAGCAAGAACCTACCTTAAAAGGAAAAAGGAAATAGAAAGTTCTACAATCACTCATGTAGCCAGAGTCCTTGTGGTAGAAGGACAGGGGCTTCACGTGGCTTAACAGAAAGTGAAATGTGTATTTTTTACTCGAGTTCTTCACTTCATACAAGTGCTGATAAAAAAAAAAAAAAAAAAAACCTGCTGCTTAAATTTTAAAAACTGTTACAGTGAAAGACAGATTGCCACAAGTCGCCAGGAGCGACGCCCAGGCCCAGACGCCTGCCTGCCCCTGCCGCGCTCTGCAGCAGGACTGCAGCCCTCTTTGTGAGCATCAGGAGTGCGGTGGCACAGCGGCAGGCAGTTAGGCACGGCCCGGCGTGCTCGCTCTCCTCAGACCCGGCTCTGGCCCGTGATTCCCATACACAGAGTCCAAGGACTCAGAGGCCGAGGGCAGCTGGGTGCAGCCATGCTGAAGGAAGCTCCCAGAGCTGGGCCCCTGCGAAAGGGACCGAGGAGACACTGGAGCCTGTCCACGCCCCGTCCCTCCGTCCTCCTTCCAGGGCCAAGTTCTTCTTTTTTCTTTCAATATATTTTAGTACAGGGCCTCCAGGGTCTCACGACACAGATCAGACTCACAGTGACCCTCCTGTTTTTAGCTTCCCCAGCGCTGGGATTACAGGCGCCTGCAACACCATGCCTAGCCTCAGTGGCCATCTCTGCAGGCCCCACGGGCGGGGCCTGCACTGCAATTCACTGTTCATCTTTTTGAGACAGGGCCTCCCACTGTGCAGCTCAGGCTAGCCTTGAGCTCACTTCTGGATAGCCTCGATCTCACAGCAAACCTCCTGCCTCAGCCTCCTGAGTGCTGCGGTAACAAGTACGTGCCACCGTGCCTGGCTTTTTTTTTTAACTGTTATTTTGAAAAGAAGATGCAATTTGCAATTCTCTGTGGAGGGGACAGCGCAGTGACTTACTGTGTCCCTACAGACAGGAAGCTGCCACAGACAGCCCAAAGCCTACCCTGCCGGGCACTGACCGCTCAGCAGTGAGGGAGGGTGAGGAGGAGGATGGCAGAGCCCTGCCTCCAGCCAGGCAGATGGGGGCAGGTGGAAGGCAGATCGGTGCCAACCACCTCTCAGACAACAGACAGGACTGCGGTGCTCCGCACGGGCAAGCCAGCCCGGCTCCACCACAGACAGACAGCGAGCTGCTGGACCAGGTCACTGTCGCTGCAGGGATGCGCAGACACAGCTCACACGCGGGCGGGCGCGGTGGTCCCTGCGCGCGGTCCTGTGCTCAAGTCTCCAGCCTAGCCTGCTCCAGCAGGGCTGTCACCACAGTGGCTGGCGAGGCTGTCCTGTCCCACCCCGCAGCAGCTGCGACAGCAAAGCTGCCCAATAATTGGCTTCTTTCACCTCTGTTAATCACGAACAAAAGTGGCATTCAGCCCCCAAATGGACAAAATGCTGCGCCCGCAGGCCAGGAGCGCGATGGGCCGGAATAACAATCCCACAGCCTGCGCCCCTCCCCGCCTCGCAGGGCCATAATTAAGACCTGCACAAAGGACCCCCGCCAGCTTCCCTCAATGGGGCATTACACGCCTGTTTTCTTGTATTTAAAGAAAAAAAATAGCAGGATTTTCTGCCAGGCATAAAACAGAATACACAATTTCCATTTATTTGCAACTGAAATACTGTTAAAATTTCCAAGCTCACATATTACCCAAGACAGCTACCCCAGCTCAGCAAAGCAGGCCAGGCGGAGAAGAGATGAGCCAGGGCCGGGCGCAGGGAGGTGAGGAGCTCTCGGCTGCTGCCCAGGCCCTGTAGCCCTGCCCTCCATCAGGGTGCAGATGACCCCTGCCAATCTGTTCCCCATGGCCTGCCCATTCCTAAGCAGGCCCGGGCCTAGAGCTTTGCAACCACTCCGAGCCCGGGCACGCAGCACCCCTCTACCCACAGCAGCGGCCACCGCTCCTGTAAACACGTCAGTCTCCGACGGGCAAGGGCAGCTGTTAGCTGGGGACCACGACCCTAAGACAGGCTCAGATGTCGCGGAGCAGCCCCGAAGTAGGCCTCACTGGGAAGCCAGCCCTACAGAGGGGAGCCGCGGGTGCTGGCTGCCACAGACTGCTGGGCCCAAATCCCACTCAGAGATGATCAACCAGGAGTCCTACGTGGTGGCACACGTGACCCCCGGCACTTGGCAGCTGAGGCAGGAGGGTTGCTGGGACATTGGGCCGGCTTGGGTGGTCCTGGGAGGACTGGGCTACAGTAAGGACTTGTCTCAAAAAGCAATCAAAACCAGAATTTGGGTCACGAATGCTTGTGCAGCAAAACCCCTTCATGGGACAACACTTTTCTCAGACTTTGCCATTAAATGCAGGAACACTTGATTAAATGAAGCAGTTCCAGGAAAGCTTAATTCAGTGAATTCGGGACTAAGCTGAAACTTGTTATTAAATTAAAACAAATCATCTGGGGGTTTGTGTTCTGCAGAAAACAACCCAAAGGAAACAAGCAATTTGGCTCCATGTTTGCTCCATGTTTGAACTCTTCGGAGGGTCAAAGGTACACCTACCTACATTTGAAAATGCCAGGTGATAGGGCCAGAGAGACAGCTCAGTAGAAAAAGTGACTGCCTGGGAAGCACAAGGTCCTGAGTTCAATGCCTGGTACCACACACACGAGAGAGACAGAGAGACAGAGAGAGAGAGAGAGAGACAGAGAGAAAGAGACAGAGACAGAATACCAGGCAAACAAATGATCCTCAAACCCTTAGAGGGTGCCCACTTATACTGTCAGCATTCAGGAGGGTGAGGCAGGAGGACTTTTCTAAGTTCAAGGCCAGCTTGGTCGAAACTGTAAGAGCCTGTCTCAAAAAACTAGTAGCAATAACAATTTTTAAATGAAGTATGGGACCTTACAACTAAAGTACTATATTAGTAGAGCCAAAAAATTACAGTAATATTCAACAAGCCTGGTAGATTATGTAGAAACTTAAGTTTCAACAAAGCTCCTGGGGGCAAATTAATATTCTGTTCTTCCTGGCAGAAAATGTATGCTTTTGACTCCACCACCTTCTACTTGGAAAATCACATACCAAAACTTTCCACACTGCTGCTGCACAAATTAAAAAAAAAAAAAGAAAGAAAAGAAAAAACCTCAAAAAAAATGTGCTCCCCTCTCCCACTCTTGCTCCTGGGTTGCAAATGCGATGACGACTGCATTTTAAAACCAAGCAAAATAAAACAAACACTGCTCCCTGCCAGCCCCGCCGGAGCCCCCGTCCTGGACCAGGCCGGGTCTCCTGGCTCACGGGCCACGTCTGTCCAGGCACTAAGGACCCCAGGCCCACCCCGCACAGTGCAAGGCTGGCGGGCTTGTTTTCTTTGAGTGTCTCACCGCATCGCCCTTCTTCGTCTTGAATTTGTGCCTATCCTCCTTCCCTAGCCTTCTAAAGTCCGCACTTGTGGTCCTCGCTGCCGCTGAGGCTGAGTCTCAGGCTGGAGGCCAGGCAGGGCGCAGCACCCCAGCAATGAGGGAACGCCCAGCCACCCAAGGACCTCAGGGGCCCATGGCAGGGCAACTGCAGCTATGGAGCAGACCGTATCTCAAAACACCCTGAAAGGGACATCAAGTAAAACAGGAGCCACCTAAGAAGGGCCGTGCCAAGACCATACTGGTGGAGCTCTGGGGAGCAGGTGCACCCTGTTACACAGACAGGCTGTTCTCCCCCAGGACTGGTGGGGGATAATCGTCATCTTATCTGGGTTTCCTCTTTTGGTCTTTCTGAGACAGGGCCTCACTATGCACTTCAGGCCTGTCTTGAGCTCACTGGCAGCCCGTGCTGGCCTGAAAATACACAACGATCCTCTTGCCTCAGCCTCTCAGGTTGCTGGGAGTTGTACACGGCTATGCCTGGCTCAGAGGTGGCCGAGGAAAGGCTGGCTGCCCTGGGAAGCCCATGACACAGCTGTGTGCAGACCACAGAGGACCCCAAAAGCACGGCACGCACCCACACATTGCAGCAGCCCAGGAAACCCCTTCTGGACTCACACTGGACATGAGTCGGGAACCCAGGACTTTCTTGGCACGGTGCTGCCTCTGCTCTGCGGGCACGGGCGGGGAAGTGTCCTCCACGTGCCTGTTCTGACGGCCACACAGCTGCTGAGCGCCAGCCAGGATGCTCTCCAGGGTCTGGGTCACCCATTACTTTCTGCAGCTGCTGGTCTGGCTTAAGCCATCCACAAAGCAGCTCAGGTGCACATCAAGACAGTGCACAGGGTCCTAACCAGTTCTGCAGTCCACGATGCCACTGCCAGGCTAGGTACAGACAATGGCAGGGCCTGGCTTCAAGCCAGGGTGCCAGGAAAATGAACTCGAAGGCCAGAGAACCGTTTTGGTAGCAGGACAGATTTGAAAGAAAGGACTTTAAGATGCACGTGGGTACCTGCCTGTCACCCCACTCTAGGAGGCTGAGGCAGGAAGATAAAAAATTAAGAACGTGAAATAAAGCAGCACACCTGTTGTGGTTTGTATCTAGTTGTCCCCGCAACACCTCACGCAGTCATGAGGCAGACTTCTGGAATTTTTGATTAATTCATGATGGAAGGCTGGGCTTACGGGTCTGAGTACTGCTGGGATTACAGGTGTGAGTGCTCTTCCCGGCCTGGGGTAGACAGCCTGAATGCTACACGAGCAAGAGACACAGACCTGCTCTGGGGCCACTGCTGCTGCTACTCTTCCCTTCCGCTCGTGCTGTCTTGCTGCCTCCGGCCCCAATGAACAGGACATGGGTTGCTCTTTGCCATGTGCCACACTGCCTCGGAGCCAGCTGAGTATGGACTGAAAGCTGCAGTAACTGTGAGCTAAATAAACCTTTCTTCCCTCATTTTGGATGTTGGATATTTGTCTCAGCAACGAGGGAAGAGTAACCAAGACAACATTTGGTACCGGACAAGTAGGGTTGTTGCTGTAGCTAAACCTGACCAGGTGGATCGCAAGCTTTTGGGAATGGCTCATCGGAAGAGTTAGGAAAGGTTCAGAGATGCCGCCTTATTATAAGAGAAGCCCTAGAACAGCTTCAACTGCGCTGTAAGAGAGATTCTGGTCAGAGCTCAGACCAGAAGACTGACAGAAGACCTCACTATGAAGACCAGGCTGGGGAGGCTTCTGCTGGGAAGCACCGCATCGGTTGTGGACTCCAGATGAAGTGTGTTTTGGCTTTGCAGAAGAGTTTACCTGCAACTCAGATTAAGCATGGTGGACTGATTAATCTTTCAAAGGAAATTTCAAAGCATCTAAATATTGAGGGAGTGGCATGGCTATTGTTTTTGTTGTTGTTTTTGTCTTTTTGAGACAGGGTCTTGCTATGCAGTTCAGGCTGGCCTTGAGCTCACTTTTGTAGCCCAGGCTGGTCTCGAACTCATACTGATCCTCCTGCCTCAGCCTCCCGAGTGCTGGGATTAGAGGTATGTGCCACCATGCCTGGCTGTTTTTCTTTTTAAGTCAGATTTATGTTGAGAATCAAGAGGAAAGAGCCCAGCAGGATGGTTTTTGAGTTTGGGGAGAAAGGAAGCTCCAATAAAGCGAAGACACAGCTGAGTCTCCACTGCCAAGAAGCAAGAAGAGAAGGACGGCCTAAGGACATCACTGATGCAACAGGTCTTACCCTTAGAGGCCTCAGAATTGCAAAGCTGCGGGACGTTGCTTTGAGGGGAAAGCCACAGGGCCCCATGTTCCAGAATGGGGGTAACGGCCACAACAGCTTCCAAAATGGCCCCAGCATGGACAATTTATTCCTCAGAATCAGGGTCAAGGTGCTCAGTGATCCAAGCTTTTGACCCCCTACAGACAAGAGAATGGGAAACCTGGCTACTGCTTTAGCTGGCAGCAGACCTTGGCGTCATCCATGTGGCCTTGCTTTTAGGCACATTTAAAATGCAGGAGTTCTGAGGTTAAGAAGGCTTCCACCTTGAGTTCAGAGGAAGGCCTGGGAGCCCAGGCAGTGTGCTCTTGGGCAGGCAGCGTGTGAAGCAGAGTGAGAAGCAATTTAGTGGAAACCCGAGGTTTGTAAAAGCCAGGAATATAGATCACCTAACAGAAACTGCAAGGAGGGAGCAGAGCAGGCCTGAGAGAGACGCCATGGGAGCTACCACCAAAAGTGCTGTAAGGGTGGAGTCACGTAAGGCTTTAGGAGCTCACAACTTGTTAGACTGCTTCAGATGTTCCACATGGAACCATGGGACTTACTGTCTGCCCTGCTAGATTTCGGACTTGTGCTTGTCCCAGTATTTTGCATTCCCCTATTGTTTGTACATTTTGGAATGGTAATGTTTATCTTGTGCCACTGAATGTTGGAAGTGTTTTAACTTCTCATTTGTACAGGGGTTCGCAGATGGGAGTTTGCCTTGGATCTGTTATGGTTATGTCCATCTGTCCTGCAAAGCCTCAGGTAGTCATGAGGTAGACTTCTGGAGTTTGTGATTAATTCATAATCCAAGGCTAGGATTATTGGTCTGAGTACTGCTGGGATTATGAGGATAAGGGCTACATCCAGCCTGGGGTGGACAGTCTGAAAGTAACGTGAGACAGAGAGACAGACAGACAGACCTACTCACAGTAGCCGTTGTGTTATTGCTCCTCCCTTTTGTTCTTGCTGTTTTGCTGCCTTAAGCTGCTGTGAACTGCTGCCCTCTGCCTTGGAGCTGCCTGAGTATAGACTAAAACCTCCAGTAACTGTAAGCTAAATAAACACTTCCTTCCTTCATTGTGAGTGCTGGGTATCTGTCCCGGCAATGACAGAAGGGTAACCAAGACAACTCCCCAACGGACCTGAGATCCGTAACTATTGGAAGAGGAGAAGGCTTTCTTTATCCATGGAATCAGGAGTGCTATTCTTGAACATGCTGCCCTTGTAAATTCTTTGGGGATATGAACAAGGAGATACAAAGAAATGAACTCAGCTAAGTCAGGCAAGGAGTGACCCTAGTCCTTGGTAGGCTGAGGCAGGAAGATGGCTGTAAGTCTGAGGCCAGCTCTATGCTACATTGTGAGTTCAAGGCCAAGCTGGACTACATGGCACAACCCTGTCTCAAAAACCCAAAACAAGATAAAACAAAATATATGTGACACCACATACATATACTCTATATAGTCTAGACTGGCCTCAAACTCAAGGCAATCCTCCTGCCTCAGCCTCCTGGGTGTCAGGATAATAGGAATGAGATCCTACACTTGGGTTAAATGTCCATTTCTTAACCTAGGTCATTCAAAGGCTGTCTCCCACCCTCAGCCACCCACAGGTAAACCAAGAGGAGCACAGTGCCATTGCATGGTGCCACGTGGCCCTGCAGTATGCTTTCAGTAACAAAATAGGCCCTGGTGTAAAAGCATGTTTAAATTGGACACAGTGGTGTGTACTTGTAGCCAGCACTCTGGTAGGCTGAGGCAGGAGGAATATATATCCAAAAGCAGCCTGAGTAAATTAGTGACTTGGCAGAACCTGGTCTGAAACTTAGCATAAAAGGGCTGGAGATATAGCTCAGGGCAAGGGCACCAGGTACAATCACCACCACAGGAAAATAAAGGCCAGGACAAGGCACAGAGCATGTCCAGGTGCATTTAAAAATCCTGCTGAACACAGAACCAGGGTCTACGCCACATGGGGCCTTAGGAGTCACTGGAGTGGGCCAGACTGGCCACCACAGGGCACTATGAAGTCTCAGGAGCCAGGATGGGGAGGGGCTCACACAGCCCAAGAGGCCAAGGCCCGAGTGCTGAGCTTGGGCCTGGGTCCACATTTACGCACAGAACAGACAGCCAATGTATGCAGAACACTCAGGTGGGATTTGCATGTCTTTCCAAGTCCAAGGCATGTTTACTGTTACCAACAACACTGTTTTTTAGTTTTCATAACAGTCTCCATACATAGCCCAGGCTGGCCCGGAAGTCCTGCCTCTGCCTCCAGGGGCTGGAATTGCCTGCGCGCACAACCACCACACCAGGGCTTTCCTTTTATACAAGGAGCTGATGAGTCGGGAAATGATGCCTCTCACCTTAATCATCATGGTGTCAAGAAAAAGACACTGGCCACCCCCAGCCAATCAGTCACCAGTGCTCCCTACAGGCAGGAGGGAGTGCCAGCAGGGCCAGATGCACCTGGGTGCTTCGGCCTCTGGGGACGGAGCTGCCAGTGCACCCGATACTGGCAAATGTGGGCCTGACTAGAGGGGATCCCCTCATTATCCTTGCCTGGTGGACAGCCAGATCTCCAAGGAAAAACGCACAGTTGAAGTGGGCAGCCAGCGGGCTCCTCTAAGATTCTGGCAGGGCATGGCAGTGTGCACCTGTCATGCCAACACCCAGGAGGCTGAGGCGGGAAGATCTCTGTGAGACTGAGGCCAGCCTGAACTACACAGTACCTCAAACAAATCAAATCAAACAGAAAGAAAACCCTGCCCCAAGGACTGCTGACTCTATAGACGAGTGTGGTTAAGCACTGCCTGGCCAGCATGAGGTGGGGTGCGCCATCACGCCTCTCAACAGGCCATCTCCGGGAGTCCAGGACAAGAGCACCGGACCCAGGGTCTGCAGCTAAGAGTGCGTGGCCAAAAGGTCCCAGAGTCCCAGATCAGAGCCGGGCTTGGTGGCACATACCACAATCCCCGCCTGCAGAGGCTGAGGCAGGAAGATCGCTGTGGGCATTCAAAGCCAGTCGCCAGTTTGGGTAACACAGCCAGCAAGACCCCGTCTCAAAACCCATTCCGTTCCGTTTCATTCCATTCCATCCCATCCCAAGCCAAGCCAAGCCAATCAGAAGCAGAGGAGGCAGTGGGTCTGCACAAATGCTGCGGGCTACATGCTGGGGGCTGCGGGCTGGGTTGCTGTCCTTGGTGCCCCTTGCAGGCTGAGACTGGAGCAGTTTTCCAAGGGTTGTGTTTTCCCATAGGATGTGATACACAGTCCCTGTCTCGGGCCTGGTTAGCTTCCTTTTGCTAACAAGGGCTAGCAACGGGCAGCTTTGGGCACCCTGGCTTTCCACAAGGCCAGACACCCTAGGCCACAGGCCTCTATGTGACCCAAGAGCTCAGACTCCTGAGGCCCTCACACGTGCACCTGCACACTCCTAAGGCCACACTCCTGCCTCTAGACCAAGCAACCACAAGCCTCAGGCACACACCAGCAGCCAAGGAAAAGGCTTTAGAATCTGCGAACCAGGCTCAGGCCTAGCCCAAGGTCTGCAGAGGTAAACTGACGCCTGTGGAAGCTGAAGCCCTCAGCAGTGACACATGCCCAAGGAAAGGAGCACACAGCTCCTCCTGGGCAGCTGCTGTGAACTTTGCTGACCACAGACCCCAGCACACCTGGCCCACGCTTTATGGTCACACACACCTGCTGAAGCTGGGACAACCAGAGGCCACCCCCAGGCTTAATCTGTTTCTGAACAGCAGTTCTGGGTCCTAGGTCACAGCAAGCCTAGAGCAACCCTCCCACCTTGTACCGGGCACTCAGGAGACTGAAGGAGGCTTCCCTGGAGGGGCCCGCTGTCAAGGCCCTCCAGGGCCACAGGCCGACACTTGTCTCACAGACACTAACCAAGGACAAAGCACCCGACCTGGACGACTACAACCAACACAAGGACAGCCCTGGTTCTGTCTGATAAGAGGGGCCTGGGGAGGACGGCTCCTCCTGGGGCACAAATGTCACCAGCGCAGTTAGGACTGGTGCCACCACCCCTAGAGACCAGGCTGGGGCAGGAAAACTAGGTAGGCTACCCCGGGCTGCCAATGTCTGACACCGACCCCAGCGCTCAGAAAAGTGAGGCAGGATGACCCCGAGTTCCAGCCCAGCTGGTCGCAACTGAAAAATAAAGAGCCTGGACTACAGTTCTTCATAGGGCCGTGGGGACACTAGTGCATGCACGCACACACGCGCGCACACACACATACACATACACACACACACACACACACACACACGAGCATGCATGCGCACACACGCACGCTCACTATCACTCGGAACTAAACGCTCCCTGGGGCAGTTACGGGAGCAGGGACCCAGAACCGATCCGGCCGGGGCCAGAGCCGGGGCCGGGGCCGGGGCCGGGGCCAGGACCGGGACCAGAACCCAACGAGGCCGGCGCAGCCCGGCTTCCGGCTCTGCCTGAAGGCGTACGCCCGGAGGCTCCAGGGCGCTCGTGGGGCTGACCCCAGGCCCCTGCAGGGCCACGCTGAGCCCCAGCCCAGCCTGTGGCCGGAGTCGCGAGTCTCATGGCGCCCCGCCCGTCACCCTCCTGCCTCGGCCTCCCACAGGCCGGACCCAGGCCGCGCCGCGTCCCTCCTAGGCTTTGTGGCGGAGTCCACCGCGGGCCCGGGCTGCCCTCCCCGGCCTGGCCTGCGGGCACAGGTGTCCGCGCGGCCTCTGGAGCTCCACAGGCCCCACGCCCGGCCGTGGCGTGGGGAGGCGGCTGGGCCCAGGGCCGCGGCCCACAGGGGAGGCTGAGGCAGGAGGGTCGCAGGCCGGCTCAGGAGGAGCCGCCGCGGGGACTCGGTACTCACAGCGCTCGCGTGAACGCGCCTAGCCCCGCGGGCACAGCCGCCAGCGCGCGCCCCGCGCAGTCCACGCGCCGGTCGCCGTCGCCGTGGCAGCCGCAGGGCGCGGGGCACAGGGGCGCGCGGGCCCTGGCGGCGCCAAGCAGCGCCAGCGCCAGCGCGCACAGCAGGCGGCGCGGGCCGCGCATGGCGGTGGCGGTGCTCTCAGCGGTCCGCCGGCGACCCGGCCATGCCGCCCTCGCGTCCGCGCCGCCCTCCGCACTCCGCCCTCCGCGCGCCCGCCGAGGCCCGCACGGCCGCATGCAAATCGTGGCCCGCGCTGCCTGCTCCATTGGCCGGCGTGGGTCTCGAGCTCATTACTATGCGTTTAGCGCCACCGCCATTGGTCGAAAGTGGGGAGGGGCGTGTCTCCCGGCGTGAATGACAAGGGGGCGGCGGCCTAGGTGGTCGGCTGAGGCGCTGCGGGCGGGCGGACGGGGCGGGGTCGCCGGGCCGGGCCGAGTCGGGCCGAGTCGAGCCGAGCCGACCCGAGCCGAGCCGAGCCGAACCGCGACCCCCGCCGGGCCTGCGCGCCACGAACGACTACAAGCTCGGGCTCTTGAACTCCGATGAGCGGTGGCGGGCGCCCCCTGCGGACTTGCGCTGCAGCTTGCTGCGAGGCGGGCGCGCCCGTGCACGGCGACACTCGCTGGGACCCGGGAGGCGGACCTCAGGTCCACACGCGCGTAGGTTGGGCCCACGCGCGAGGAGTGCTACTCTGCCTCGAAGAAGGCATGCCGCGAGCCATCACGGGAAAACGGGCGAAGCGCGAGTCCATGTGGTCGAGCACAGCGGTCAGACCCCGCTCGGCTCCTCACCTGAACCCTGGGGTCAGTGAGGCGATGTCCAGGGCTACTCAAGGCGTCAGCGACCCGGACTGGGGGAAGACTGTACAGTAATGTTCAAAGGACTGCAGCGCCCCTAGCCGGAGGATGCTGCAACCTGCGACTCCATCTCAGAATAGCGGGGTCGGAAGTGCAAATAGCGGCGACGGGAGATGGGCGACGGGAGAGGGGCGCCGGTCGGACACGAGCGGGCGCATACGGAGCCACGCGGGGCCTCCCCAGCCGGAATGCACAAGCGAGGCCCAAGTTCCTCAAGGTGGCGCTCTGCTGCCCCCTGGTGGCGAATTTGGAAGCGTGCGTGACACCCGGAGCGGCTGGTCCGGTGGTCCGGGAACGCGCCCAAGTGCCTGCCACTGGCAACGGTGTGCTCTGTTCTCCCTTCGCCTCAAGAGAAAAATATTCAGATTGCAAAATGATCTCACATTTGGGGTTTTCAGGTTTTTTATTTAATTATTTTTAAAGAGAAAAGAACAAAGACAAAATAAAGCAACATAAAATATGCAATTTCAAAACAATGAAAATAACAGTGGTTGTTCAGATAACCAGATATAGGCATGCAAGACTGGTCCAACAATTAAACATCAACTTGTCCGTTCAGTAAATCTTAATTTTTTCCTTTGTCCTTTTTAGTTTTTGAAAGGGGAAAATATCATGTAAGCATATGCCCAGGATAGCTAAGATGATCATACTACTACAATTTGTCAGTTTTTTGAAGGGCTTTGAAAACTGTTCACCAATGTCTGCAACAAAGGTGATTAGAAAAATGTAATGCTGGGTGTGGTGGCACCCACCTGTAATCCTAGCCCTCAGGAGGCTGAGGCAGGAGGGTCACTGCAAGTTTGAGAACAGCCTGAGCTACACAGTGGATTCAAAGGCAGCCTGGAATACAAACTGCGACCCTATCTCAAAACAAAAATAAAAATATGATTTCTTTTTCCAGCTGGGCTAGTGACAGTACTGGGTGCTCATGCTGTGCCCTGGCTGCTGGCACAGGACTTGTAGCTTTTCCCTCCATCTCTGGGATTACAAACTGGTGTTAGGGGCAGGCATGGTCCCAAGTGTCCCAGGGACTGAGACCCTGAAGGGGGCATCTCTGGCCCTGCCCCCCAATTCCTGGCCTGGTGCTGAGAGCAGCAGAAGGCGGCCTCTCCCCTCAGCCTGTGGAACTCAGTTTCGTAGTTGCCCAGGTGACAGTTCCTGCTGGTCAGTGGGACACACCTTGCGTGAGCCGATGCCCTGTTCTCCAGCCATCCTGCCCTGTACTTTATCCGTGCGCATCCTGTAGAAGCCCTGGACCCCAGAGGCCTGTGTTCTAGGAAAGCCCGTGGATTCCAGCCCGGCAACCTAACACATCTTTCTGCAGACCCTGGTGAGGGTGCCCCTGCCTGGCTGCTGCTTGGAATGAACCCTGGAATGAACCCACGGAAACGGAGCCCCACAGCCCCTTCCTCCTCCAGGCTGCAGGGTGGTGCTTCCTCCCTGTGTGGCCCACACACTCGCACCTGCTGTTGGGCCCCTGGGTCATTGTGCCTGTGTGGCCGTGTGTGGCTGGCTTTGAACTCAAAGCAACCTTCCTGTCTCAGCCTCCCTAGGGCTGGGATTACAGGTGCGTGCCACCACGCCTGGCCTGTTCCACAGAGTTTCTTGCTGTGGGTGTAATTCCCTTCTGCTTTCACTTTCTGAGGCTCTGCATCTTAGCATGTTGCACCGCTAATATCTGTGATACAAAGGAATTTGGGGAGCAAGTAGTCCATAATTGTTTGAGTGCCCTAAGCCAGTTCATGCAGTAGGAACACTACTTTCTCCTTGGATTTTTTTTTTCTTCTTTTTTAAATTGTAATGAAAAGAAATAGTAATGAGACAGTTTGACAACAGGTTAGTAGGAAAGATTCAACAATACAGTGCATATTGTTGTCTGCACAGGGTACAAGATGCAGACTTGATATCTTGTATAAATAGTACAAATCTTTCTTCTCATTGAACTAAGAGAAAGTAGTTGTATGTATAGTCTAATAGTAGAGGGTTACCAGCAGAACTGGCAATGTCAGAAGCTCTTGAGCCTTTCACAGCTCAGCATATTAATATGGTTTTGCTTTTTATACTTCGTGGTTAGACTTTTCTGCTGGTTAAGACCAAGGTAAAGCAAGATCTATATAACAAAACATGTAGCTTTTGTATCTGACAAGGTCAGTTAAATCTCCTCAGGATTTACCCTGAAAGCATGGACAGCGGTTTGTAAATCTTTTGACCATCTCAGCCAGTTTTTGTACTTCTCATTTTTCACTGGTTTTGTTTTGTCAAGAATATTTCATATATTTTGTTGCTTTATAATTTTATGTAAAAATTTCTAAACAATTCACTCAGAATGTTTATGTTGTTCATGACTTGCTGCTATTGTATTGTGATAATTTCGGATCTGCAGATGACACCCAGTGTGCATTCATGCACATCCTGGGCCAGCGCTGAAGTGAGACGTCTGAGAACCAGGATCGTGGGGATTGCGCTGAGCACCCAGGTGTCAGCTCTCAACAACCAGTGAGGCCTGAGGCGTCGGCATGCGCACTTCCTAGAATTTCGTTTTCTGCGGCATTTGTCACAGAGAGGCCCTCCCAGGATACCCAGAATTCAGAAAGCAATGACACGAGATCAGTAGATGCTTACAGGTAGACACATGGGTGGAAGGGACAGGACAACTGATAAATATGAGCTGAATTCAGCAGATCACATGCACAGCCTATTTAATGGGGCTACAGACTAAGTGGCAAAGGAATTTAGATTCTTCAGAAGCACCAGACAGTTGCCTGTGTAGCTGCCGTGCTTGTGATGGCCATCGGGAAGACTCAAGCTGACTTAAGACTCTTCCTGTACTGAGGCATTTCTTGCTTTGCTTTCGCTCCTTCACTTCCAAGTGGTATCACAGCCTCAGAGACTCAGATGTAGCCATCTCTGCCTTTAGTTCATGAGATGTTCCTCATGTCCCTGTCGGGGCTGAGAAGGTTGAGAGACACCCAAGGACCCAAGGAATCTCTGCCTCTTCCACCGAGAACTCTCAGCCCCTTTCATCTCCATGCTTCTCAGAAACTCGCTCAGTGATTCGAGACACCAGTGTAAGCAGGTGGTGAAGCCCAGCCTCACGCTTCTGCTTCCCCAGGTGGTTTCTGTTATGGCTTGAGTCGCTGTGGGAGGGAGCTTATCATGCTGCATACAGTAATAAGTGGCAACGCCTTCAGGCTCCAGGCTGCTTATGGTGAGGGTGAAATCAGCCCCAGACCCAGTGCCTCTGAACCTCAAGGGGACCCCAGACTGCAAGCTGCTTGCCTGATCGATGAGAAGTTTAGGAGCTTTCCCTGGCTCCTGTTGATACCAAGCTAACCAGTTACTTATGCCCTGACTGGCCCTGTCTCCTACTGCTGCAGATATGGTGGAGGGAGACTGAGGCATCTGGATGTCACATCTGGTACCTGACCTAGGAAACATAAAAACAAACAGTCGCATAATTACACAAGATAGAAGAGCGTAACTCTGGAGAACCAGGCGTCCTGACCACATGAGGCTGAGGAGAGTCCCACAGTTCTCCTTCCACACCTGGGATCCAGAGGAGCAGGAGCCCCAGGAGCTGACTGGAGACCCTCATGTCTGTGCTGTGTCTGACCTGGAGCACCTTCTGCACAGGCTATAACTGGTCTCTCTTTTTTTTTTTTTTTTTTTTTATAACTGGTCTCTTAAGGAATCCTGGGGGCACTGGGCTGTGCTGTGGGCACATGCAAACCAGCAAGGCTGGATGGATTGGGGCACCTCCAGGGCTGGGTCATTTGTCATACTGCCTCTTTCTGTAGCTCAGAGTAGCCTCAGGGTCCCCAGCACCAGCATCCCCAAAGCACTTAAAGACAGCAACTTCCATTACGCAGAGAAGCTTTCTCCTTGAAACACTTTGTTTAAAAAAAATGCTCAGCCAGGTGTGGTGGCACATGCCTATAGTCCCAGCAGGGGGACCAGTGCAAGTTCAAGACCAGCCTGGGCTACAAAAGTGAGCTCAAGGCCAGCCTCAGTTGCATAGCAAGACCTTGTCTGAAAAAGACAAAAAAAATTCTCTGGAAATATTTTTCAAAACTTAAAGTTAATCTGGGCATACATTTCTAGCATATTTTGCAGTTAGTGATCTATAGAGGAAAATTCATGATTGCAAAGACATGCCACAGAAAATCTTATGAAGTTACCAGCTCTCTAGCTTTGGCTAAGTTTTCAGATGCATTCAGAGACAGCAGGAGGAGGAAGCTTGAGCTGGACTCACACGTGAGAAGTCTGGTCTTTACAGAATGGTCCTGCTGCCATGGTTGTCCATGGCGGTTCACCTGCCTAATGACTTAGAGATAAACCCTACTCAATTTGCTGTGAAAGCCCGAGGGAATGTTTTCTCTCTAGGTGACTCCTCTCAGGCACACTCTACATCATGGATCATTTTCCTCTGCGGTCCCATGATCTCCTTGAACAGAAAATTTGGGACACCACTGAGTTATAGGACATTATGTCCTGAGACCTCACTGACCTTGAAAGGCTAGGGCCAAAATACTGGCTGCCCTGCTAGCCCTGCTTTTTAAATTTTTGGTCCCCAGCTTCAGGTGCTAATGCTCCAGAGGAGAAGCTTAGCGATGGCGCTCCCCATACATGGACACCTGAGCTCAGCATCACTGCTGCTGAACAGCAGGCGTCCTCGTTGGGTTCTTTGGCACCCAGGAAGCTCCCGGGGCCTTGGCACCAAGCTACATCCCTGGCTGCTTCTCTGGTTTTAAATTCTGAGACAGGGTCTTGCTGGGCTGGGTGACACCTGTCATGCCAACCCAGGTGGCAGAGACCTCTGTGATGGTGTGGGAGCTGGGGTGCGGGGTGGTTTAACACATGAGCGGTCAGTCCGGCTAATCTAGTGAGGCCCCGACCCAAAAGAACATAAGAACGCTAGGATGCAGCTCGGTGGAGACATACCCTGGGCGACATTTTTTCCTTTCTTTCCTTCTTTTCCCGCCCTCCCTTCCTCCCTCCCTGCTTCCTTCCTGGCCTCTGAGCAGCCAGGCCCACAGACAGGTGCAGCCACCTTGGCTGTTATTCCTGGTTTAAAATGCAAGGACTGGAGCTGGCTGGTGGCATCTGTGTGGACGTGGTTTGCTACTACAGAAACTGGCGCATCTGCAAGGCCCCTCGGGGTCCTTCTTCAGACGCCCACTGTACAGCAGGCAGTGCCTGCGAGGTGGGTGAGAAGCGGTCGAGGTGCTCAGGAGCGGAGACCTTGCAAGTGCGCTTTAGGGTTCCTTGAGTGTGTTGTGTTCTATTGGCCTCAAGCTTGCGCTCCCCCGCCTAAGCCCCCCAGAAGTCGGGGTCACAGGCCTGTATGGCTGCGTCTGACTCCAGCCACCCCTGGCAGCCCAGTGGCCTCCCACATGAGAGGGCACGATGACTACTGGGCCAGCTGCTCCTACAAACGGTTTCTGATGGAACAAGTACCCCCTCGGGGAGGCCTCAGCCTGCACTCTGCAAACTCCCACTCGCCCCTGGTCCCCACGGGATCTCCGGTCCGTGTGGCAGAGGTGAACGCGACAGTGGCTTCCCAGGAGTGTCCCCTCCAGTGCAGGCCCACGCAGGCCAGCCCAGCGTCCGCAGAGGCAGGGGGTCCGCTCTCCTCATGGTAGTTCGTCAGAGAGAAGCCACAGATGCGCCAAGCTCCGTCACTGCGGCACCGGCGCTTTACCCTCCCAGCTCGACACTTGCCTTTCTGGGTGTAGGCAGGACGCAGCTCACATGTACTGCGGACGGATGCGCCAAGCACCGCGGGACACCGAGTGCTGCTGCCACCGCTTTGTGGCTATTATTTCAAACTGAAATGTAGAACAGCGGTTCGCCAGCGCTCCCCGGGGCTCACTGCCCACTGCGCTCTCGGGCGGGCGCCAGTGCGCGGAGGGAACGCACCACGAAGGTGCGCTATCAGTGGAGGATTCCGGACGGTGGAGAAGGAAAGCAGATGGTCGGTTAAGACAACAAGCACTGTTCAAAAAGTTCATAAACGGACATTTATTCAGGAAATACAACTACCAAGGTCCATAACATTTCAGTGTCATTTCGACATAAGACAGCCACAGCACAGACTCCACGTGTGCACCGTGTCCCGCCACGACCGTGTCTTCCACGACATGCTAAGATGTCTATGTGAACTGTAAACAAAGTACTTGCGTCAACCTAGGAAGGACTCAAGAAAAGAAACCCCAAAACCTTGTATGAGGACAGCAAGGATGTTTTCAGAACACATCTGAAATGGTGAACTTCAAGGCCACCGTCTTAGCACCTAGGGATGGCCAGTGGGCACAAGCACGCGGCGCTACTGACCCCAGCATATCCCATCTGCAATAACAAAGCATGCTTTTTCAAATAATAGCTTATTTGTGTAAATTTTAAAGGGAAAGGGAACAAATGAAACATCAACAATTCTTATTTAAGCTACTGGTAGATTTTAGTTTTGTAAAAAGGACAGATTTTTTACTTTCCAAATGAGGACCACCAGGTACCTTTTATTTGATTTTTTTTTTTTTTCTTTTTTTTTTTTGGGGGGGGACAGGGAGGTCCCACTACACAGCTCAGGCTGGTCTTCAGCTTTCTTTGTAGCCCCATCCAGTCTTGGACTCACAATAACCCTCCTGCTTGCCGGTCCTCAGGAAAGTCCTAATAAATACAACCCATGTGCAAACAGCTGCGAACTGAATGAAGCTCTTCTGCACTCCACTTCACGGGAGAATGAGCAACTCTCGCAGGATCACCAAAAACCACCTGGTGAACAAGGGACCAAGACGCTCCCTGCTCTGCAGGGTCCTGAAGCAGAGCCCCGCCCAGAGCCAGCGCCACCTCATTCTGAAGCAGGAAGATGATGCGTGGGAAACTGGGGGAGGGGGGTGAAGTTGGTACTTGTCATTTACAAATCTGACAGCTACTATGCGCTCACAATGCGCCGCCCGCTCGTGAGGGGCTCGCTTCACCCGCTCTCCCATCAGATTGCAGTGGGCAGATCAGCGCCCTGTGCAAGGCTTCCAGCTCCAAGATGCACGCTGGGCCGCTCCAGGGTGCCAGCACCGGCAGCACTTGGCTGCTCTGGACCACCCGGATTTCAAGAATTCTAAATAGGGCCCAAGCTACAGAGAATAGGCTGCGGGTTACTAAAGGGAAAAGCAAAGGAAAACTGACTCCACTTACTGATCTGGACACCAGAAGGGGACTTGGTTGAGCATCCTCAAGGAGCCCAGACACGAACCTGGGAGCTATCACTTGCAGCAAACTGTTGCTATGTCCTCAAGAGCCACGGTGGCCACAAGCTGGCTGAAAGCAGGACTTTGGGGGCTCGCCTCCTCTGGAGTGTAAGAACACGAGCAGCGCAGTAGCAGTGCAGTTTTCATATGCACCGATACCTCTCTTTAATATATGCAGCTGTAAAACAGATACCTCTAGGAACTTTACAATTAACTTAAGTCCATAATTCTACACTATTTTGGTCTCAACATTTGAAAAGTACATCAATTAATTTTGAAGATATACAATTGAACATGATCCTATAAACAAGCACATTTCATAGCAAACTTAAAGACACATTCACCCATGCAATCCAGTGTTCAATAAATGATAAATAACGCTTTTATCCCCCCAAATCTCTGAAAATTGGAATAATCTCTTAAGATTCAGTGCTCACAAACATGCAGAGAAAGGTACACATTTCTAGCCTTCCTGAAGTAATGCTAACGAATGCCTGCTTTTTCTTTTTAAACACAGATGGGTGATTAGGCCCAAGTCTCTGTCCTTTTTGGTCACCGCCCTCCTTCCCACCTCTGCCACCTGGCTGCCGAGGTACAGGTGCTCCTGCCGGTGCACAGTGGAAATGAACTTCGACTCTTTCTCATCTGCTGCAGTGCAGACCGCAGGCGCAGCCACACCCAAGCGGCGCTCTCGGTAGGACAGTGACACCCGGGGACAAGGGGTCAGGACCACCTTCTCGTTCCCAGTAAGTCCCAGAGAAGCCTGTGTGGCGCGGTGCAGTCCCTGCGTGGGCCGCCTCTCTCATCCTTGCCAGGTATCTCCGTCCCATTGTCCTTCTTCTCCAGATCGCCGAGTCGGGACAGATGTGGAGCCCAAGGCCCGAGAGGCTGGAGGCGGCCGCTTCTCCTCTGCTTCCCCCACCAACATCAACCTGGCTCAGGTCTAGGCAAGGAGGAACTGTGGGGACAGAGGGGCCTGGGGAGAGGGCAAGGGGGAGGGAGGGCGGCACAGGACAGCGCCTGCAAGCACCTCGCGCCTGTAACCTGCGATCCGCTGCTGAATGTCAGGACACTGATAACTGGGTTTCTCCCTCCGGCCTCCTTGCCCAATATGAAGGAATAGTTCAGCAACGACTGCTCCAGTGTTTAGAAACCTACTCTTACAAACCAGTACAAATGAACATCTGCTACGTTTAAATAAAAGTAAAAACCCTCCCGGGGGCCAAGCTCTGTCCTTCTGTGGGTGCGTGTAGGACACATGTATCCAAAGTACAAAATGCAGTAAAGATGCTAACGCCAACAGTGTAACGGCCACTGTCGGGAGACTACTGGGTCTAATTCCTTGGAAAACTGTAAAGAAATTTTGTAGGATTAAAAACCAAAAAAGAAAAAGAAAAAAAAAAAAAAAAAAAGAATTGGAAAACTGTTACTTTTAATAAGTAGCCAAATGAGAACTTTTTTTCTTAAAAAAAGATTAAGAATGTAAAAGTACATCTTAATATTAAAAAAGCATTTTTAAAAATCTATAACAACTTTATGACAAAATCTGTATTTGAAAAAGGCCTGTAAAAACAGCAGGACAGAACCGTCCTCATCACCTTTGACTTTTCTTGTCACAAAAGCGTATGCATCTCTGGAACCACACGTGATGTGAAAACGGGTGTTTATAAAATGCGCAGAGGGCTCGCGGGAAGCCTGCTGTTGCCGTCGCTGGCTCTGTGGCCATTAGGAGCTCAGGAACGGCGTGGCCGCGCACACTACGCCTGCTGCTGCACGCACTAGGTCTGCTGCCTGCGCTTGGCCGAGCGCATCTTCTCGAAGCGCGACTCCATCTCCTCCAGGACCTTGGGGGTGTAGCGTACCACCAGCTTCACCTTGCCCTGCGCGGCCTTCAGCAGCTCCACGGCCTTTTCGTGGTGCTCGCCCTCGACGCTCTGGGGGAGAGCACAGGCACGCACTGAGCGCAGAGCGCGCGGGCACTGCGTTTGGGTCCCGTCCAGGCTGGGCGGTGGTCTTGTGTTTCTGCGACAGCCCACACCACATCACGTCCCACTTCTCCTTACTCTAGGACTTGGCTTTTAAGACCCCAGGATGGGCGCCTCACTGCCTGGGCACTCGCTGCTCGCCACCCGTGCTAGGGCCGGCCACGCAGCTGCCCACACACGCTGGCACAGGGGTCTGCGCCAGCATGCACGCTGAGCCCCACCACACTACCTCCGAGGTGCAAGTCCCTCGGTGAGGGCTTCACAACGACCTTGGCCAGGTGGGGCTCAGCTGCAGCACACGGGCTCCCTGGGCCCCAGGCTCCAGGCTCCTTTCCCAGCCAGAGCCACTCCAGCCCCAAGGACACCCGCCAGAGCCCTTCCTCTGACTCAAGGTACCGCCACGTGGCACCGCAGTGACTCACCACTCCGTTCACGGACAGCAGCTGGTCTCCACGCTTGAGGCCCCCATGCCTGTCTGCAATCCCGCCTGGGATGATTCGAGAGATATAGATGGGCGAGTTCTGCTCTTTGCCCCCCATGATGTTGAAGCCGAGCCCCTCCTCCGTCTTGGGCAGCTCCACAACGCGGGGGTGGGAGTGGCCCTCGCTGGCTGCAAAGGCAGCCACAGTGGCCTGCAGGAGAGCGTGCAGTGAGTGCGGCCCTGGCCACTGGGGCTCTTCCATCTTTTAAAAAATACTTTACTGGTGCCTAACTTATTCTAGTATGGTTCACTTAGTACCAACAAGTCCTCTGAACATGGGACACCCCGAACTCACACCTGTGCACCTCTGCAGGGGTGTGCGAGGGGACACGCGGAGCTTGGGCCTACACCTCTGGAGGGGCACGCAATGGGCCCACCCTGCTCAGAGAGGCAGTGCCCTTGGGAGGAGCAGCACCCCGAGGGCGCGCTCTGCCCCACTGCCCCTTCTTCCCATTTGAGGCCAGCACACCCATCTCTGCCTCCCTGACATCCCACACACACAGGGTGAGCGGGGTACGCAGGGCACTTAATGTAGGCTCGTGGGAAGACTCTTTCAATTCCTTACCTGCACTGTGCGAGGACATAAACGAAGCCCACAACACAAAAGTCCTACTTCCACGAATGCAGCAGAACTTGAAAGAGGCTGCATGCTAGTTTTCAGAACTATTTTGCTATGCAGCTAGGATCTCTTATTTCAAGCCTCTCATGAATGAAGAACTCTCGCCTTTGAAAATGAAAAGCTTTACCTTGGCAGTGGCATTGGCTCTGACCTCAGGACTGCTGCTGATGTCCACTGTCTCGTAGACGTGCTCGTATACCTGAAAATGGGACATGGAATATAAAGAGTCTTGCTCTTTTGGGGTGCTACGAGCGTACTCAAATTTTAAGCAAAGTTATGCATCCTAGTAAAACTTTTTTCTTTTTTTATTTGATAGACAGTCTCCCTATACAGTTTAGACTCTCTTGCTTCTGCCTCCCAGTGCTGGGATTACAGCTGTGCATGTACCACAGACACCCAGTTCCAGGGCTGGCATGGCATGCGGTCCTGGGGATCAAACTCAGGACCCTGCACTTGCCAGGCAGGTGCTTAGACCACTGAGCTGTCTCTCCAGCCCAACATTTTCCTTTCACCTCTTACAACTGACATTTGCTTTGCAAAAATTACTGACACTCAGTAAAAATTAAATTAAAAACCCAAGCATTTTTCTATTAAAAATCCCTAAGAATGAGAAGGCCGATGTCTAGTGGTTTTCGAAGCTTATTCCTTACGGCGTTCTGGCCCGAGTGGGTGTCTGGCCCGGCCCCCTCGCAGCTGCGCCGCAAGCCCACGTCACCTCTCGTACTGCGTTGCAGAACTCGCTCTGCAGGACTCTCTGCAGCGCCTGCAGCTTCTGCGGCGGCACCTCCCCGCTCCGCTGCAGCTTCTCCAGCAGCTCAATCGCTCTGCAGATGTCTGGAGACCAACAAAAGGCCGTGACTGAGGGAGCCACCGAGGGCAGACGTGGCGCTGTGGCCACGAGGCTAACTCCAGGAACACACGGGATGCAGTGGACAGTGGGAAGAGCGCTGTTCTATGTGTGTGGAGAACGCAACAGCAAAACTGGAGCACAGTGAATCTTACAGATTAGAAAAATGGCTGGTATTACAGAAGGACAGCTCCAAAAAAACAATCTGAGAGCCACACGACTCTAAGACCCCCAACTGAGGACTGGGGCTCCAGGGTGACAATGCAGCCTGTGCCGCACCAGACCCGCCAGCACTAGCAGCACCGAAGCAATTATTAGCCAATACACACTGACTTAACGAACTTGAGGCGCTACAGCCTGGGTGCTGTGAGGCCACTATTCACTTCCGGAAGAAAAGTGCGGCGCATGCAGCTGCAGGGGCAGCCGGCGGGCAGGACACGCTTGGTGACACGCACGTTGTTGACGCCATTAGCCAGCCTGTTCTTGGCTTGGGGCCGCTAAGTGTTTCAATTCAGACCCATTCCATCAAGCACTTGTTTACACGCCTGAAAGGGAAAACATTTAGCTCTGTCAGTCTGGGCAGCCCTTCACCTCCTGCACGTCACCCTCTCTCTCTCTCTCTCTCTCTCTCACTGCTGAGCAGAGGTAACTGTTCTCCTCATGCATGTTTGGGGACGGAAGCAGGCACCACACAGAAAGGGGGCTGGAAAGCAGGAGGTGTCACATTACACCAGGACCACTGGTCCTACACAGTAAGGGCCTGCACAGCTACACCAGCATGTCCAGCACGGCATGCAACTGTCACTGGAAGTGGGAGGAGGCTGCGTCCCGGGAACTGACCACAGACGCCCCCGCATGCTGCTGTACTGCTGGTGAATATCTACGCTGCGCTGTGCCCCCTTTTATGTACACCCACTGTTGTATTCTGTGACTTCTGACGTCATTGGAAGGCATTCCTACATGGTACAATAAACTCAGAACAGCACGAAGCTTTTTCAGTTCAGATAACAAGAGCTTAGACTGAATGTTAAATGCAATGGAAATACCCTCTTTTACATTCTGACTTCCCAGGAGCAAATGGGTTCCCTGGCTACTGGGTTACTGTTGAGCCCTAATACTAAAGCCAGATAAAAACCTGTGATTAACACGATCAGGGGCTGGGGTGTGGCTCAGTGGGGAAGCACTTATTCAGCATGCAGGGCACCCTGGACTGGATCCTCGGGATCTCTAAACAAACAAGTAAAATTCAACTGACAAAAGATAAAAAGAAGTAAAACACTCTACCAAATCTAAGCTGTACCCACTATGCACTTACACTGCGTTCTCATGAATTATATTTTGGTGACTTAAGATCTTGTATAATGTGCACTTATTCTGTCGTATGGCATTCATTGCTGGGCAGTAACTGTTCTTGTTAGTGAGCACACTATTGTTTAGGATTGCTGGGAACACTTGTTCAGAGTCTGTGCGGATCCCAGGTAAGAACCAGACCCGATGCAGCCAGACCTTCTTAACCTGCTTACTGGCCATCACTAGCTCCTAATCCCTACTGAGGTGCTGAATATTCCTGAAAAACTAGGAAGAACTAAGAACGCTGTAGTAGCAAAACACAGAGCAACAACTTCCCCAGCTACGTGTCACAGGGTGAGGTCTCACCTTCTCTGCTGCATTTGGGGCTACAAAAGACTGCCAAAACCTTAGAAACATACAGCTCTGGGGCTGGCCAGATAGCTCAGTGGACTAATGTGCTTAGGCAGACGCAGGGACCAGGGTTCGATCCTGGCATTCCATGCTGGCCCTGGCCCTGGGGAGCTCTGAGACAATGAGTGAGATGGAGTGGGGGTGCATGCCTATAATCCTAGCACTTGGGAGGCTGAAAGCAGAAGAATCACTACAAGTCCAATCTGTGTAATGAGACCCTGTATTAAATACATTTAAAAAAAAAAACCCCAAAACCAGAATCCCACAGTTCTGGTTTCAAAGAAGAAAACACCTGCTCCTGTTCATACTCTTCACCACCCTCTGAGTCTGGCAAAGGGCACGTCAGTGTTCAGCCTAACTCAGCAAGTTTCTCCAAGTGACTTCTCTTGTGCCATAAGATGAGGCTTTCATCAGTGACCTGGGGACTGGAAACATAGTGAATATCATAAGGGTCATGCTAGTAACCCTGAAAGCCCTTTTTTTTTTTTTTTTTTTTTTTTCTGCAGAAAGGCCTGAGGACAGAGGTTGCTTTCTGCAGAACAATTCTAAAAATGGATGTCCTTCTTATGAAGAGTAAAATTCAGACAGTAACTGCACATGCTGATATGCACAGAGCAACGTCAGTCTCTATGTTACGCTTTATCTGTATTGCCCAAAAGGTTTGCTGGTACCTGCTGACCACCTCCAAGTGCTGCTAATGCTGGTGTCAAAAGCATACGTTGTCTAAAATAAAGGACCTGGGAGCACAGACTGTGCCATGGCGCCTGGGAGGGTCTTGCTCTCTACACAGGTTTTGTTTGCGTAGAGCATCAGTCAGGAAGTGTGAGGAGCGAGTATCGCGAGAGCTCAGGCAGGGACGCGAGGCCCTGCTGATACCAGGAAGCAACCAGCCGTCACCACAGCCTACAAGTGTAGGGTTTGGAAGGAAGTGTCAACGCATCGCTAGTGTTTGCAATCCGTCACTATTCCGGTTAGTTATGTAACCGCCGCTTTAGGATTAGGCCAGTGGGATCGTCTGTAAAGCGCCCTCTCCATGTCCCGGAGGGGCACCGAAGCTAGGAAACACCTCGAGCCTTTCAGATGCAGGCGGCGGCGCGGGGTTCTGCAGAGGTTGTGTTCAGAGGGCTGCGTAGGGCAGGCGCTGCGCCTGGGTCGCGCCACCGGGCCATGCGTGGCCCCTGACGTTCCCTGAGGTCGAGTACACGGACAGGGCGATGACATCTGCTTGTAGGGCTCCAGGGGCCCCCGAGAAAAGGTCGCCCCTGACGTCACCCCCAGGACCGTCACTCCGCGCTATCGCAGGCGGGTCCGGTTCTCTGCAGAAGCCCAGCAAGGAAGCGCCCTGCCCGGGCCGACCCGGCGAGCGACGGCCGCCGGCCCCGACGAGAGAACAGGCTGGTTCGGGTCCCAGAGCCTGGTGGCCGCCTCTCCTCCCTTTCCCTCGCCGTCGACCCGGCTCTTTCCCGCTTGGGTGCCGGCCCAGTCGCACTCACCTCGCTCCAGACGCACAGGTTCTCCCAGCGCCGCCATCTTGTCCCTCCAGGACGGAGGCCAACCGGAAATGACGTCTGGACGTCGGCAGTGGCGACGGGGCGGGGCCCGGCGGAGACAGGAAGTGTGAGGAGCGAGTATCGCGAGAGCTCAGGCAGGGACGCGAGGCCCTGCTGATACCAGGTTCCGGTTCCGGTTCCGTTTTCTCTGGCTTCAAAGGATAAATTCCTCCAATGCTTATCACCGCTAGGATCTGTGCGCCAGAGACTACCAGCTGGAGTGCTTTGCTCCCTGCAAAAGAGTTAGGCAGCTTGGCCCTTGGCAGCTTTGTGACCCAAGTCTCTACTGAATCTCCCTTGGCCTCAGTTTCCCAATCGGTAGCATGAGAAGGCCTGACTCTGCAGTCCTCTAAATTCTAATTATTATAGGGGGCTGGGGAGATAGCTCCATGGCACAAGTGCCTGCCTGGCAAGGACAAGGTCGTGAGTTCGAACCCCGGTAGCCCCCCCCCCACAAAAATAATAGTACTTACTATTATTATTTTGTAAGTGACAGAGATGAAAATCTGGCCCTTCACCCTGCGTTACATCCTCAGGCCTTATTTTATTATTATTATTTTTTTTTTTTCACTTTTGGGACAGGGTCTCCCTAAGTTGTCCCAGCTGGCTTCAAAGTTGTGATTCCTCTGCCTCAGCCTACGGGAGTGTCGGATCCTTTTAATCTCTAGGATTAGGTGAGAGTTAAGTGATGAAATAAGATGTGGAAAATACTGGTTAGTATGTCTGGAGCAGGTGTGCAAAGTACAAAACGCTACACGTTACTAGGTAGGGGAGAGGCGACGGTGTTTTGGTGTGTCATAACTGTTTGGTGCCTGTGGTCCCCTGCTTCAGCCTGTCAGCGTACTGGGATGGCAGTCATGTGCCACCAACCCATGCTGGGATGGGGATTGAATCCAGGAGCAATCTGTCGCTGAACTACAGCCACAGCCCTTTTCATTATGTGGAGATGAGCTTTTCTTGGAGGGGTGTGAGCTTGGGATCTTCCTCAGCCTTCCTAAGTGCTGGGAGGAATGCCCTTTCTAAGCTCTTATTCTCCAAATGTTTTACACACTCAGCTTGGTTTTGGGGCCTGGGATGAAAGCCTTTGCTTTCCCCCTGTTCTCTCTCCTTTTCCTCCTGGGGTCCTGGTTCCCTGCAGAGTTACACAGAACATTCCCATTTGCCCTGCTACAACTGTGATCAATAAATGCTTATTCAAGACAACAGACATTTTGCTGGAAATACCACGGTGAACAAGATGAACGCAGACCTTTCCCTTATTTCTCCAAATACTTCCATTCCTGGTCTTGCACCTCTCCTGGGATTAAAGGTGTGTGCCACCGCGCCCCCTTGCGCCTCTCCTTAGCTGGCCCCTGGAGTTATGCACACGTGTATTCATTCACCCACATACTGTCTCCTTGCAACTCACCTTTGCTCTGTTGTTTTTTTTTTTTTTTTTTTTTTTTAGCTTTGTGTGCATTTTCTTGTGGATAATACTTGTTGCTATGCTTCATGTTCACTAACTTGTCTTTCAATATCAGATAGCCTCTTCTCTGCAGTTCACCTCAGACCTTGGAATTTTACTTCTAGTGGTCCACTTTAGGGGTAGGGGTGTGTGTGTGTGTGTGTGTGTGTATGTGTGTGTGTGTGTGTGTTACATTTTCCATGTCTCAATATCCTCAGTTTTTCCTACAGCTACTTAACCATAGAGAATAAAATGTTGTAATTTAAGTGTCCTTGTGTACTAGTTCTATCACACTTCTGGCATTTTCTCTGCTTGCTTTTTTTTTTTTTTTTTTGAACTTTTGTTTATTTATTCATTTTTATGGCTGACTCAGCCTGCCGCCTGCCCTGAGGGCAGGGCTGGTGCAGCATGTGGTGCCGGGGATCAAACCTCGGTTCCTGCAGCTGCCTAAGCTTTCCTAAG
>PVJA010002867.1:0-28829 GCA_004027025.1 Myocastor coypus | reverse complement strand
TAACTCTTCATTATGGCTCACAGTTTCCTGCTTTCTGCATACCTGCTGATATTTTATAGGGTGCCAATCATGAAATTTAGTCACTTGCAAACCACTTTATCATCATGAGGCTTGATTTTAATCTTTGTTAGGTAGAACTAATCCAACCATGTGTGTGGGACTAAATGAAACACAGTATTACAGCAGCACTGTACTCATTTGAATTCTTTATTCAGTGTGCCCAGTGAACTGTGTGTTTTTTTCACTGTGGTAGGAATTGGAACTATTCTTACGAATTGGGATTGTGAATTTAAAAAATTTCCTGCTTTGGGATAACGGCTTTCATGTCTTTTCTGGTTACCTAACAGTCATGAAATTTCAGAATTCCAGGGATAATTAGAAGATCCTAAAGTTTCCCAGCCAAGATGCAGATACTACATTTATAGAAAAATTATCCCAGAGTTGAATTTTATACCCAACTGTAGTATCCTTTTAGGACTGCCATAAGAAACTATAGCTTTAAAAACAAAACACCAGGTATTTATTGTCTCTCATTTCTGAAAACTAGGAATCTAAAAACAAGCCACCACATCCCCTATGAAGCTGTGAGTCCCGGGCTGAGTCCAAAGTCCTGAAAACTGAAGCACTGAGGTCCAGGCACTGAGAGTAGAAGACAGATGCCCCAGCTTCACCAGAAAGAGCAAACCTTGCTTTCTCTGCATTTTGCTCTCCCCAGGCCCTCCCTGGCTGCTCCAGATGGTGCCTACAGAGTCATCTTTTGACTCTGTTCACCCACTCAGGTGATAATCTGCTCTAGAGACACGATCATCGACCCACACAGAAATGTTCTACCAGCTCAGCATACCTTAGCCTGGTGATGGTGACCTTTGAATTTCACCACCACAGTCATGAGAGGAGGCCATGCCACAGGCTTGTGGAGCTACTCGTGCGCCCTACAACAGGACGCCCATCACCAGGGGAAAAAATGAGAGTTTCCATTCATCATGACCTAAAAGTTTCATGGTGCCTTAGTAGCTCTTGGTGGAGAATGAGGAAAGAGGCACACAGAGTGTGAAGCAAGTGGAATGGAAAGGAGCAATCACTAGAAAAAAAACAAAAGTCATGTAAGAAAAAAACATTAAGACGTAAGTGGTAAGTGGGTCAGTTGCACATAGCACAATTGGGTTTTCCTGGTAATAAAACCAACGGTATTTGTAACACTGACTTTTAAAAAAAATATGCTTCATTAAAATGAAAATTAGATAATAAATAGTAATCAACAGTAAGACAGCATTCATTATACCTTATTTTGAATCTTCATATTAGCCTCGTGTTTTTAATTAGAAATACTTGCTCTTGGCTGAGGGTCTTACTAAGAAAGAACCTGATGGTAAGAGAAGCTCTCTGTTTAAATGTCATGGACGTGGGCCCGGCGGGATGGCTCAGTGGTCTAAAGCGCCTGCTTGGGAAAGCTTAGGCGGCTTCAGGGACCGCGGTTCGATCCCCGGCACCACATGCTGTGCCAGCCCTGCCCTTGGGTGAGCTGAGCCGGCCATAAAAATGAGTGAATAAACAAACAAAGGTTCTGAAACAAGAAATAAATAAATAAATAAAATTAAAAAAAAATAAATGTCATGGACGTGTTTGAAGGGCTTAGTGACTAGGTAATTTCCCCTTATTAGATCTGCGGATCCACAGGACTGGGTATCTGTATCTCATTGAGGGGTAGTCCCCCAGATCAGGTGGTAAGCCCTGGGTCAGTTAGCTTGGCCTGAGAAAGTGGGCTGAGAGTCAGCCCTGAACCCAGACAGTGCTGAGGCACTGGGCATGCCTAGTGACACACATCACGTCCGTACCTGGGAAACACGTTCTAGTATGTCAGGGCAGGCTCCAGCTGCATTAGCGCTCTGGCTGCTGGACCTAGCTGGGCTACCAGGTGCCCCCAGCCTCTCGCATTCGCTCGCTGAGCCCAACTCCTGCACTGTGGAGAACGCTGTGTGGGATCTGCCTGCACACAGACATTGCTCCGTCACCTCTGGTATAGGCGGCCATGGGAGCATGTGCTTCACTAAAGGTTCCCTCGAACCTTACGGATGCTCTAAATGTAGCCATAAAGGCTTCAGGAAATCTTCCTCTTTTGCTTACTTCTTCCTCCCCTCTCTCCTCTCCCTCCTACTCTTTGGCCCTTCTCCACGGCCCCTTATCCACTTTCTCTCCCCCCCTTCCTCTCCTTTATGTCTCTAGTGCTGAAGATTGAATCCAGCCCTTGCTCATGATAAGCATAGCAGAGTGTACTTTTTCAAATTCTCCAATGATACTAACGCAGCCTGCTTTGAAGGTCCAGATTATTTTTATTTATTTGAAGATCTAGATTATTTTTAGGGCCTTTTCCATTTAAAGTTCTGTTTTTTAAAAATTATTTATTTATTAAACTTGATTTATGTTATGACCAGCTCAGCCTGCCCTGAGGGTGGGGCTAGTACTACATGTGGTACAGGGGATTGAACTGCGGTCCCCGTGGCTGCCTAAATTTGCCTAAGCAGGCACTTCAAACCACTGAGCTATCTCGCCAGCCCCTAAAATTCCGTTTCTTTACATAGTTGTACCGGCAAATTTTTGAGTTATTTTCCATTATAAAAGAGTACAGTGCCTTTTAGCTATTTGTCACACCAGCATCTGGGTGTCAGGCAGGAGGATGGTGAGCTTGAAGCCAACACAGACTATAGTGTAGGGCTCCATCAAGCATGGTGGTACAGGCCTGGAATCCTAGCACTCGGGAGGCTGAGGCAGGAGGATCACCGTGTGTTCCAGGCCAACTTGCACTACCTAGGGAGACAGACCATGCCTCAAACAAACAAAGTAGGACTCTCCCAAAGCAAAGCACTGCAAAATAACAAGGACGATCTGATTTTAAAATTAATTTTAAATAACTTGAAGTCTGCTAAAGGAACAGTGAAATACTAGAAAGCGCTTCCAAGAGGTGAATGTGACCCGCAACATTCAAATCAGATAAAATGGGGAATTATCACATGAAGAAACAGCTCTCCAGTGTTGGTCCAGAATCGCTGAGGACCAGCTGTGGTAGGAGAGGCAGCCCCTCTCTGTGGTGAGGGATGCCGCCCGGCTCCCGTGGCTCCCAGGGTACCTCTTCGTGGAGTTCTCCTGCCTCTGCAGGGTCACTCTGCCCGCCAGGCCCTCCATTCAGTGGGCTGATGCCTACAACTTCCTTCTGTCGGGCCTGAATGGGTGCGCGTGGGATCTGAGAAGAGGGGAAGTCAGGGCCTAGACCCATTGCCGTGGAAACTGTGTCCGGTGGAGTTAGTGTCTGGGTCACAAATAAGGGCCCCAAGTAGGCCGCCAGAGGCTGAGAGCTGCCAAGAGAATGTGTCAGACAGGCACGGTCACCAGGAACCGAGGAACTGGGGCAGCGGAGTCACAGGGGTGGGGCGGGGAGCTTATCTTGGATGGATACGAAAATGGAGAGTAGTGCCAGCGAGCAGGGTGCGCCGAGCGAGCGGAAGGCTGGTCTACAGCAGCGCACGCGACGAGGCCTTGCTGTATGAAACAGGAAGCACAGACATGGGTGTCGTGATAGGGCGCTGTTCTCAGTGCAGGGATCTGTTTAGGCTTTTGCCAGTACAGTCAAAGCCCAAATCTTTCCTCTCTTCCAACACTATTTTTGAAATATGTGTATCTACAATCTATATTTTTGTCTATATCTATTTCTGTGTCTATATATTTTTATCCGTATCTATCTTGGAAAACTGGCTTCTTCTATTTGATGTTAGTGCTAGCATCCTATGTAAAATAACCCCCATCTTCAAATAAACTATATATAAAGGTACTTGGTCTGATGCGGAGGAGCGGTATAACACACTACAAGCAGGCAGTAGCTAATATTAATAAATTGACATACAAATAAATTGAGAGTCCTAAGCCTGTCCTAAGCTGCAGCAAGACCCTCACTGGCTTGGGGAGAGATTAATCTTTATGCCAACAGCCAGAGCTGAGGCCAGCAACTGGGCTGTTCTGGTGCCTCAAAGCAAGGTAATGCAACAGCTGGGGACTGGACTCATTATAGCAATGATGTCACTGTCACATGGACCTGGGGACACTTCTGCCAACTTATGTCTAGTTCAGAAACCCAGTTAGCAGACCAGACCACCGGGTTATTGTGAGCCTTGGCCTGTTGCTGTGTGATTTCCCCAAGTGGATCATTCCCCAATTCTTGACCCTTGCTTGACCTCCTCAGCAGCTCTCTCTAGTGCTTCCTGTAGCCCCCAGCACAATCCCCAACCAAGCTGCGCCCCCCCCCAAAGATCAGGGACACCATCCCTGTGGTCTGGGACTGTTGTGGGGCTTTGACCATCCCAGTGCTCCTTGTAACTAAACCATGTGTTTAGATTAGCAGTCTGGGCCTGGCCCCTTATAGTCTGACCAGTGAAGTCTAAAATTGCACTCAGGCTCTCAAAGGAGACCTCCCAACCCCACTTCCAAATCTTAGAGACCTGCAGGGAGCCCAGCTTCTTCCCGCTGGGGTGAGCTCTGATCACACTGAGCTCTGATCACTCTCTGAATGTCACTCGTTTCGTCATCGCACGCAGAAAGGCACAGATTGATGCATTCTTCTGGCATCTTCCTGACGCACCCTTGCCCTAAATAAATCTGTTTGCCAGGATCTTGTCGCTTAAATTAGCCATCTCTAACTCTTGGACCTGCCAGTGCAGCGACTGTGCCAATGTTCCCAGTGTCTCCTGGCATATGGTCACGGCCTTTTCCTCAGCTTTCCATGAGTACCTGGGGCCAGTGTCCCTCCTTCAGAGGACAGGGGTCCTGTCCGTGCACCCCAGGGAAGGCTGGGGCCTGTTCGGGTCTACTCCAGCTTTCTCCTTCACAGTGTATATCCAGTGTGTTCAGTTCTTAGTGCACACACTCGCAGATTGGCAGAGCCACCTGCCAGGGATGAGAACCTTTTAAGTTGTTGTCAAACGTCATAAAATATGTTCCATGATTAATTCTGTGGGCACAGATTGGTTTTTGCACAGAGTCCAAAATCTGGGATATGTCACAGTGACTAAATGGCATGCTGAATGAATTTGGAATTTGTTTTGTCAAGTGTGGGAACAGGCACACAGATGGGCTTCGATCCAGCGGTGTCGCTTGGAATTCTCATTATAGCAATGATGTCACTCATCACGTGGACCTGCGGACACTTCTACCAACTTATGGAAAATCAAGGCAGCCAGAAAAGTATACAGGCTGAGGGGAAGAGAGGGCTCTGTGCACAGAAAGCAAACCCCGTTAGTGACTTTGCTTCAGGGACTTGAGCATCCCTTAGGGCTGTGCACAGTGTGCCCTGCAGAGGAGGAGGAGACAGGGAGGGACATTGTGGGCCCTTTTCAAGGGGACTGTGAGACCCAGGAGGTCTCCTCAGAGAAGGTAAAGGAAAATAAACACATCGTGGTTGTTGGATTAGACCACAAGAGAAATCTTGGAGCAGCAAGAAACGCTTTTCTCAACGTCTAAGGAAACCCAAGCCAAGGTGCTAGCTTTGTCTCCTGAGAAGTTCAGCAACCAAGCTGCGGAGTGGAGAAAATAGAGACAAAGGGCATGCGCAGAGCAACAGAGCATGCTGGGGGAGGGCACCGGAGCTCCGCAAGGGCCCCGGAAATGCATCCCGGATGCAGCCAATGTGCCATGGCGCGTGGGGGAGACTCAGAGCTCGCAGCATTGTTGGTGTGAAAACAGGGCAGCTCCAGCCAGTGGTGGAGCTCTGTGTCCTTCAACGCTTGAGAAACAAGAATTAAACCTAAGGAAAGAAGCAACACTTAGAGCAGAAACAAAATATCAGCACAGTAGAACAGAAATGAAAACCGAGGGAACCCACAAGACCAAAGTGTGGCTCTGGAAAAGGTCAACCAAAACCTTTAGCTAGACTTCCCAGGAAAAAAAGAGAGAGAGAGAGACTGCTAAAGTCAGGAAGGAAGGAATTTGCATTAATATGAGCCTCGCGAGAGTGAAAAAGGAATATGGAGGAGCATGGTGGAAAACCCTCAGTCAGTCCGTCAGTCAGTCCATCAGTCAGTCCGTCAGTCAATCAGTCAGTCCGTCCGTCCGTCCATCAGTCAGTCAGTCAGGCCGTCAGTCAGGCAGTCCATTAGTCAGTCAGTCCGTCAGTCAGTCAGTCCATTAGTCAGTCAGTCAGTCAGTCAGTCAGTCCGTCAGTCCGTTAGTCAGTCAGTCCGTCAGTCAGTCAGTCCGTTAGTCAGTCAGTCAGTCAGTCAGTCAGTCAGTCAGTCCGTACGTCAGTCAGTCAGTCAGTCAGTCAGTCAGTCCGTCAGTCAGTCCGTCAGTCAGTCAGTCAGTCAGTCAGTCAGTCAGTCAGTCAGTCAGCCAGTGCTTCAAGCATGTGTATAAGTGCTTATTTATATCAGTGTCATCTGATTTCTGACAAGCATAACTGTAGGCCTGTCTTAGTTAGTCTTTCTCATTGTTGGGACAAATATGGGGCACCCAAAATGTGTGAAAGCGAGGAAAGGCTTATTAGGCTCACAGTTACTGGAGGTTTCCGTCTGTACTTAGCTGGCTCCAAGGCTGAGCGGCTCAGGGCAGAGGGCAACCTTTCATGGCAGCAGCAAAGAGCAAGAATAAAGGGGGAGCAGCAGCCATCCAGCAGCGAACTTCTCTTCCTTACACTGAAATGCAAATCACCTGCCCCAGGGGAGGTGCAGCACCCACAGCCAGAATAATCAATTACAAACTCCAAGACTACAGGAGGCTCTGGGAGAGGGGAGGAGCGGGGAGGGAGGCTCACCAGGTAGATTTTGACCCTGAAGTTCTCCAGCGTAGTGTGAACATTTGTATTTTCTAAAAAGGCTGATGCATTGTGACCTGCACAGTCACTTGACAACTCCTGGCCTAGCTCATGGATGGCATGAAAACGTATTCCTGAAAGTAAGAAGTGCCAATGACTTGATGAGGATCAGGCGCATCTGCATGGGAACACGGCAGTCCAGAAAGACAGTCCAGCGGGACTGAGGAAGGGAGGCCCAGAGGCGGGGCATTTAGCATGAGTGTGGCAGCCTGCAGGGCCTCTGGGGGCCTTGGCTTCTGCAACCCTTGTGTCACCGTGACAGGACGCGGCTCCCCTAGTCGAGTTCAGTCATGTGCTGAGGTGGCTGCCGCGGTACTGGCCGTCACCACAGCCATTTGTGTTGTACACAGACAAAAAGCAAAGAAAAATTGCAAAAGGGTAAAATTGCCATTCCTGTTAAGTCAGAATCTTTGAAAAAATAAAAACTTATTTATTTATTTATTTGGTATAGGGCCTTGCTACGCGGCTCAGACTCATAGTGATCTTCCAGGCTCAGCCTCCCCAGTGCTGGGATTGCAGGGGTGCATCCGCACACACAGTGCAGCATGTGGTACTGAGGGTTGAACCTGAGTCCCTGTGCTCACTGGGCAGGTGCTTAGAGCATCGCAACTTTCCCACACCCTTTTCAGAATTCCACCTCGGAGTTTGTTATCTCCTTGGGTAGAACTTTATTCCGGGACTCTTTCCCCAAAGGAGCTAGGACATTGAGTATTGATTGGACTGCTCATTCACTTACTTACTTACTTACTTACTTACTTACTTACTTCAGGGCTGGAGGTGAACCCAGGGCCTCTCACATGCCAGCCAGGAAAGCACTCCACCCTGGAGCTGTGCCTCCACCTCCTCAAACCCTTTATTTTGAATAGCAAAGAGCCCAGCTTTAGAATTTCAACTTGGTGTCCAAAGAGGAGAGAAGCACACGGGGCAGAGGCTCCCCTGGGGGTCTTGGCTTCTGATGTCGCCTCTAGCATTGCCTCATCCTCTACTCCCTGCTCTAGGGCGGGCTGGAGAAGCTGCTCCTGCCTGCAAAAAACTTGGAAGAAGTCTCAACAAATGAAATCCCTCTAAATGAGACAACCCAGCCCTCCACCTGCCTGGCCAAGGGACACGGCATTTTGTGGATGGAAGTGCTTCCTTAGAATTTAAACCTAGACGGGTATTCAGTCCACAAAGGAACACAGGCCCAATGAATCTCATATTTTCTGTGTCTAGAAAACTTCTGTTCATCCCGCAATACCCACTTCAAATGTTCTACTCTCTGTGTTGCAGTTGGTACAGATCACAAATACTGAATTGCATTTGTGAAAGGGATCACTTCTCCCCTGGTGGCGACAAGGCCTTGGATTTGTCTTTGACACTCCACAGGTAGCAGGGTGCTAAACATCAGCCCAGCTTAGTGACGGCCATCGGTGGAGTGCGGGTTGGGAGAGGGGCCCTGGCCCACATAGCCGCTGTTTGCTGCCCTGAGGTTAATTTTATGTCACACACTTCACCTCCTTCCCTGACTGTCTCCTTGCCACGGACACTGCGTTCACTATCAGGAAAGACGAACCGGATGCAGCCCTGAGCCTTGGACAGATGGGCAGAAATCCTGTCAGAAAGGCTTTCAGAGTGCTGCCATGGTAACTTAACCATGAGCTGCTCAGTGAGACTCCATTATCAGGAAACCATGGTGCACCAGGGAGAGCGTCCCTGCAGGCCTGAGCCCTGGGCTCCTCTGGTGTGTACCCTGTTAGTTTGACCTCACCCTCCTTCATCCTGAATGACAGGCACAGTTTTATATTTTTCTCATCAATAGGAAACACCTACCCTTGGGCTGCTTTTGTAGAGCTTGCTTTTTTGCTTTTTGAGCCCAGGCCTTGCTTGCTACACTGTCCAGGCTGGACTTGAACACACTGGGACCCTCCTGCCTCAGCCTCCTGAGTATACATCACCATGCCTGGAATCGACTTTTTTCTTTTTTGCTTTGACTGCTATTGTGGACATGGGGAAAGTTCTATGGTGGAAAACCCGGATAATGAGGGGGCCTTGTCCACATCTGGACAGGACAGTGTTTGGCAGGGGGGCTCAGGGGCTGGTGATGGGATGCGTGGGTGCTCACTACCGCTCCCGGCGAGGCTGTCACTGCCGGGAGGAGCTATGGGCCCAGGCTGTGCCCAGCCCTGGTGGCCTCCGTGCTCAGTCACTGCCGCCTTTACCCCTTTCCCAGCTTTTGCAGAAGCTAAGCTGGCGACACAGGGCAGCGTACCGGGCGACACCCCTGTCACCATTCCTAGCCACTTGG
Source organism: Myocastor coypus (assembly GCA_004027025.1). Lineage (NCBI taxonomy): Eukaryota > Metazoa > Chordata > Mammalia > Rodentia > Myocastoridae > Myocastor > Myocastor coypus. Next base: position 19,692 of record PVJA010002867.1, on the reverse strand, counting down.
GGTCCATGCAGACGGGCAGCCACCACAGGTGCTAGGCCTCTTTCTGTCCTGGCCACGTTCCCTCCCAGCCACAGCCTGCGTCCCCTCCCGTGGACACGCCTCGCCTCTGCCCCGGCCCAGCCTGCCCTTGGCTCGTTCCTCAGCACCATCCGGCACAGCCACCACCTCATCGTGCCCCGTCTTGCACCGAACCGCACATGCACCGTGCACCTCGCCTCTCCTATTGCCCCAGCTTCCAGGGCCCCCTGCCCGCCTGTCCACCACAGATGCTGCTTGCCTCCCACACCTGGCCAAGCTGCAAGCCTGGTCATTTGCTTCCTCTCCCTAGTCCAGTCGCAGCACTCCCACTTGCATTCTGGCTGATAACCTTTCTGGGCAGCTCCCGCCAGTCTGATTGGCCCTGACCCTCCACTTTCTGTGCCCCTGCCAATTCTAATTCTGGAGTACCAGGGACTTCTCGTCTACCCAAGGACACTGTAACCTGCTGGCTCTGGAGAGGCTCTCTCTTCCCTAAACTTACAAGGAGTGATCAAAGCAGAGGTGACTGTTTCAGGCTGGCTAGATAGCTCAGCAGACGAAAGAGCCCCATGCAGCAGAGCGTAGCTGCCAGGGTTCAATCCCCAGTAAGCTGTGCCGAGGCACATGCCTGTAATCCCAGCACTTGGAAGACTGAAAATAGGAGAATCTCAGAGTCCGATTGACCTAGTGAGACCCTGTACACCCTGTAGAACCTGTTTCTAAACTCATTTTTAAAAAGTAGGTGACTGTTGGAAGCTTTAAAAAACGATGATGGTAAAAGACACACTGCCTCCCCCGGCCCCTCTCCCCGCTTGACTCAGCCCATGAATGTACCCCACCATCCCTGCCTCTTCTGGGAGCAGCGTTGGAGGCTCTTTCTCAAGTGTCTTCACAAGGTGAGATAAACTTACAGCGCAGGCTGCCGCCAAGAGCCATCAAGGGCAAGGAAATGTGTCCTCACCCGCCTGGCCCCAGAATCTGGGACCACAGAACTGCTGGCTCCTCCTCCCCAAGGATAAAAGGGTCGTGAGAGGTAAAGGACCCCACGCTGTCATTAGTGCTGTCCTGCAGAAGAGACTGACAGCCACACATGGAGGAGGCACAGGATAATTTCGAATTTTTTGCTTAGCCACATTAAACGCACAAAGTAGGACAAGCCGGCTTAATTTTAATAACATCTCTGATTTGAACCAATAGATCAATATCTTTAACATCACCGCTCTAGAAGTCAGACCTGGAGTTCAGCTTAATTACTGGGTGACTTACAGGATACTGGGGAGATTGAGCAGGAAAATGAGAATCACTTTTAGTAGCTGCAAAGTGCCCCAGAGCCATAACCCTGGCCCAAGGTATGCTTTTTTGGGGATGGGGGCGGGATGGGTCTACCGGGTGTCCAGGGCCTCACTACCAGATGGACTCCTAGCGATCCGCCTGTCTACAGTCTCTCAAGAGCTGGGATTACAGGCTTGTGTCACCACACCCAGTCTCCATGCCGTCTCACAGTGCACTTGGGGCAGGGCTGGCATGGCAGCCCTGGGGGTTGAACTCCTGCTCCTGTGCCCATCCTCTGTCTTTTGCTCTGTATTTGATCCCACTTGACTGGCAGGAGGTCTGTCTCCTGCACACATGTTGTTTCTGTTTCACAGCGAAGACACCAGACATGCTCTGGAGCAGGGCAAGGCCTTGTTCCCCAGAGGCAGCACAGAGGGTTTGGGCCTCACTGGTGAGCATGCAGGGGGTTGGTAGCAGAGTGGCACTGGGGGTGCTGAGAAGGACGAGGTGGCAGAGGCCCCCTTAGTAGGCTAGGGACTAGGGACAGCTTGGCCTACTTTGGAGCCCGGCCTTGGGCTGGTCTGGCTCCCTGCATCCCTCCCTGTTAGGACAGCCAACCTAGTTGGATCAGCCAGGCTCCTAATGCATCACCCAAAGCCTTCATTAAGGAGCTGTTCCCCTTTGTCTGCATATAGCCATACCTACAGTAATTTGCCATCCAGGCCACCTTTACGAGGGCTCCGCTGACGCCAGGCTGCAAGTTGGAGCACACACAGGGTGGCGGGCTGGTGGCAGGTGAGGTCAGGCTCTCAGCCACTCCTTGCCCATGGGTGGAACAGATGCCTTTGGGTCTCGGCTCAGCTGGCAGAGAGCTAAGGGTGTGGCCTGCTGCACTGGACTTGAGTTTGGTTCTGTCCACAGAAGTCTGCACCTGGGCAGTGACAACTGGCACCAGGGCAACCACCCAGCTGTGTGGTTTCAGGTCTCTGCAAGCATCTGCGATCCATCACTGTGCCCAGCACCTCTGGGTAAGGGATCTGCACACTTTTCCAGGGATCTACTGGATCAACTGCCACCCTGCGCACCCCAGCAGAGTCAACAAGGCTGGCCGCAAACTTGACAGGAATCACCAAACATGGCAGCCCATTGGACCCTGGACCAGACAGAAGCCAGCTTGCATTGCTATTACTTTACATCTGGATTGTTTGCCAGTAAAAATGTTAGTGTGCTATTTTTACTTTCTAAGCAGGATCTGAGTCCTCGGTGGCCCCCTGTGGGTTACTTAACCATGCTCTTCCTGGGGAGAGGAAGCGGTGGAAAGATTTCCCCTTATCCCCCACGGTTGCTCCCATTTCGCCACCAGAGGGCGAAATGTGGCTCCCCTCCTCTCCTCTGGACCTCGAGGCCAAGGCTCAAAGGGAAGCAGGTTGTTGACTTTGACTTCCCTCCCTTTATGCTGCCCCACGCGGCACAGCTGTTGGTTCCTGGGAGCCCGCACCTCCTTGGGCGGGGCAGGAAAGCCACTGCATTAAATCATGTTGTTTTAAACTCTGCATAAGCTACTTCGCTAGTCACCAAAACCAGCCAGGTCGGCGGCAGACTCTGCTCTTACTCCTGACAGGAGCGTGAGGTCTGAGCAGCGCCAGGGCGAGTCACACTGCTCGACTCCCTGCACCTCACTGTGAAGAACTCCAGTGCCCGGAGAAGACGGTCTGCCGCCGGGTCGCCTCATTGTCATCTGCTCCCACCTGCCTAAATGCGGCTTCCATCAGTGCCACAGGCCCGAGGAGGAGCGCTGCCTCCCTCCTGCCTCCCCTTCCCTGCAAGAGGACACCGACCTGAGCGCTGCAGGTGCGGGCTCTCGGCGTGCGCAGCCTGCCCTACCGCATTTCCGGTGTGCAGGCTCGGGGCTTCTGGTGAGCTGGCAGCCTGCTCAGAGCTCCAGGAGAAAGGCAGGGGGAACCCGCCCAGGGGCGCTTTCTTGGCGAGAAATTCACTGTGCTCTTCTACATTAATGTTATTTATATAGAGTGATTTTCCTTTGGACATGGATTGACTTCAGCTGCCAGGTAAAGTAAAACACAATGCATCCTGTGCGGATCAAGTATTTCCATCCACATGGACACCGTGCACAAATCTGATTTTCCATAGGAGGAGTACCACTGTATTTTAGCCATTCTAATTTGATAGCAGGAGGGATTCTGGGCAGGGTGTTACAAACAGCTGCTTTGCTGTCAGGAGGAATTTCAAGGGTGGGGATTCAGGGCCTTTGCATGTGCTTCTTGATTTGCCGATCTTATCCTTGCAAAGAAAATGGGCAAACCGAAGTGCTGAGCTGAGCAAAGCTCTCTGTGGCCCCAGAACCGCTGCCTGCCTTACAATCACTGCTTGCCTCTTTCTCCTCATTTGAACATCGAAGTTCTTTTCTGCAGGACCAGGGAGACAGCTCAGCGACATAAGTGCCAGCCTGGCAAGCACGATGTCCCGAGTTTGATCCCAAGTATTGAAAAAAAAAAACCAACAAACAAAAGTATCTTCTATAAACTTTACAACAAATGGCTCAATTGCAGTTTTCACAGGGGGTTTTAACTGATACTTGGTTGGGGTTCACCCTGCATCGCTGAGGCTTTAGAGCAGCCCTCCTGCAGCTCTTCTCCTGGTGTGCCTGCTGACGTCCTCACCTCTTCGTATATTCTTCACAGAGGCCTGGCAAGTTTTATAATGTTCTCCTTGCTTTCTTGACAGGGAAACTGAGGCTGAGAAGTTCTGTCATCCAGATTTGAGCCATCTGTGCCAGGTGTCTATAGTGTATCTAATTTACTACAAGTTCCAGTAGGCAGCATTTCTGTTTTTGAGATACGAGCTTTTTCTAAAATTATAGTTACTCTCCACAACCCTGCCAGGGCCTGCTGCCTCTGATTTTGAGCAGGAAGTTCATCTTCCATCTGCAAATTAATAAATATGGAGTCCTACAGGGGCCCTTGAATAGTAGGACTCCCTCAGCTCTTCCTCTGCACAACAGCATGTGAGCCACATGCGCTCAACACAGGCCTCTCTTAGCCCGGCAGCTGCAGCTTTCCCCAGGGCCAGGGCTGTGTGGTACAAGATCCCAACGCTGGGCTAGAGAGCACACCCGTTGTCAGTCAGGGGTCGCCAGGACAGACCCCTGCCCTGGCAGCAGATCGTGTTGCTGAGCTCTGCTGCTCAGTAGCAGCGGCCTAGGAAGTGCAGAGTGGTATCACCGGGGTCCGCAGCACGTGACGCACATGAGTACATAGCCGGCGCCAGGTAGAGCGCTGGCACATGCGCACAACACCGCTCCAGTCTTTTACGTTTCTGACATAAGATGGTGTTAACTGAGGATGCGTTTAGGACGCTATAACCCCATCCACAGCCAAGGACCAGCCAGAGTAGAAAAGTGAAATACGAATCTGCTAGCGTGATAAAAATGTAGCTAGTTCATTAATATTTTTATTTGAATAAAAACACATCAGAGCCAGCATGTACCTCATTTTATGTAGATCTGATCATTCTCTTAGTTATGATTGAGTTTCAGTTGTGTATGTGACTCTAAAAGATGAATGTTAGCTTACATTAACCGCGAGAGCTGCGCGCCCTGCTACCCCTCCCCCACCCCCAACAGCTCTTGCCTGCTTTCAGCCATTTTTCCTCTTTTAAGTTTCCAAGTGTGACCGCGAACCTGCAATACTTGTCTTTCGTGTCCGGCTTAGTTCACTGAACAGCACGCCCTCGTCTCTCCTCCATTTGCCCTGCCGATGAGGTGTCGGCCCTGGCCTTAGCGGCCCAGGAGCACCCCGCAGAGTGCACCGCTGCGCGGCCTTGCATACGCTCCATTTGCTCTACCTATGCCTCTGTTGGTGAGCGCTCTGGCTCTAAAGATTGTCACAGTGAAGACAGCAGACAAGAGCTCCTCTGTATGCTGATTTCACTTACATCTTTTTAAGAATTTTTCTAATTATAGTTTACATTAAATACACTGTGAGGCTTTAATCAAGCATGTAAGTAGAACCTCATATATATATCATATATATATATATATATATATATATATATATATATATATATATATATATATATATAGTCACTCTGGAGTTTGCACTGGATCTAAACTCACTGTTTAACCGCCCGGCAGGATGGCTCAGTGGTCTAAAGTGCCTGCTTAGGAAAGCTTAGGCGGCTTCAGGGACCGCAGTTCGATCCCCGGCACCACATGCTGCACCAGCCCTGCCCTCAGGGCAGGCTGAGCCAGCCATAAAAATAAATAGACAAACAAACGAAAGTTCTGAAACAAAAAAAAAAAAAGAAATAAACTCACTGTTTAGCTCAGGTTATCCTTGAAGTAGGGGCCCCTCCTGCACCTCGCACCTGGCATTGCCCCTTATATTAAAGATCCTGTGGGTGAGGCTGGGGAGATAGCTGAGCAGTCTAAGCTCCTACCTAGCAAGCACCAGGACCCAGGTTTGATCCCCGTTCCCACATGCCATGCCAGCCTGACCCCCCAGAACCCCGGGGTGCACTGTGCTGGCCCCCAAAACCAGACATGGTGGCACATGCCTGTAATACCAGTGCTGAAGAGGCTGAGAGAGGAGGATCACTAGGAGTCTGAGCCCCCTAGGAAGACTTTTTTTTTTTTTTTTTTTTTTTGTCTTTTTGAGACAGGGTCTCGTTATGCAGTTGAGGCTGGTCCTGAGCTCACTTTTGTAGCCCAGGCTGGTCTCGAACTCGCACCGATCCTCCTGCCTCAGCCTCCTGAGTGCTGGGATTACAGGCGTGAGCCACCACGCCCGGCCCTAGGAAGACTTTGTACCAAAGAAAAAAAGAAAGATTAAAAAAAAAATTTTTTTTTAGAAGATCCTTTGGATACTGAGATTTCCCAGCACAACCTGGGCTCAGAAACATCTCGCGGGGTTTCAGCACAGAAAGCAGGAAAGACAGACTGGGCTGGGAGCACCCACAGCCCAACTCCAGGGTGGAGTCAGGGCCCTGGAAGCCCCGCAGGAGAGCCACAGGGATCCAGGGGTCTGACCTGCAGGTGCTTTGCCTGTGCTGTTGGCATCCTGGGCCCTTGACCCCTGGGTTAGATCTGCTGGTTTGGTAAATGCTGGCTCAGAGCGCAGGTAGCTCAGCTGGCAGACGGACACACGGAGGCAGCAACCGCTGTCCCTCCTCGAGCTGCCAGCACCTCCTGCGCGTCCTGCTCAGCAAATTAAACTAAGGCCTGGGCTCCTCCTCCCGCAGGTGCTGCACTCGCAGTAGCCCAGTGCCAGGAGGACAAATACACCTGTGTCCTGAAGGCCACTCCATGAGGCCACCCCCTCACCTGACTGTACGCTGTGGAAACTAACAGAACTGTATAGTATTAACAGCCTGGTCGCACCGGGGTCGCCTCGATAACACAAACGCGGCCAAGGCAGCCCTGCGCTTCTAGATGAGTCACTGTGAGAGTCCTCTGAGTAGTCCTGCTCAGTGCCCTCGGTGGCCACACGGGAAACCTCTATGCCAGCCCACGCCGGCCTGGGTCTCCTCCCTGATTGTTGCCGAGGGATGGAGGGATTGACTCCTCCAAGTCTTGTCTATTTTTAGACCTCTCTTAATTCTTCCTGCCCTGAGCAAGGTTTGGTTTCTGTGAGCACTGCCTTCTTGTTTCTTGAGTCACCTGTTCCTTCTGCAGAACCAACCATCAGGGACGCGAAGGCACAGTTTGCTTCCTCTTTCTGAGTGCGGTAGTACCTGGTGCACAGCAGGCGCTAGCCCGCAGCTCTCAAGCGGGCCACAGATCTGACGCCCTTTCCGAGCAAGTGAATGCTTGCTTTCTAGGTATGCTTGGCGGTGTCCTAAAAGGCCCCTGTGAACAAGCTGCCCTCAGTCACACTAGGAGAGACCCACGTGCACTGCATGGTGTCCAGGGTGTGTTGGGTACCCACAGCTCAGAGGGCAATGTCTCCAGTAAATAACAAATATTTCTGATGTGGTTGAGACTCAATAGAATAACTTGTGCCTACTTCAAGTCGGCATTTAATAACCTCGCAGATCCTCAGAAGGAGGCACAGTCCGCACAGCAGAGATCTACATCAGTGAGCTGCTGTTTATTTCCACAGCCATTGTCTGTGTGGAGAGTTGTCCATGCGTTTAACTTCTACCTCCGCTCCACAGCGCATAAATAGCAGGGAAGACAGCGTCACAGAAAGTGCGCTGGTTGGGGTGAAAGCCTGCTTGCACCTCTGTGCCCCTCTTCATAGCTCTGTAACTTAAGCCAGTTACTTACAGTCTCCAAAACTTCAAGTTCTGAGATGGAAAAAAAATAGAGCAAGACCCTGGGGATGTAGCCATGTGCAGAGTGGTCACCCAGCGTGGGCAGAGTTCTGGGTTCTGCCCGCCAGCACTGCAGGGGAGAAGGGGGAGAGAGAGAGGAAGGGAGGGAGGGAGGGAGGGAATGCGGGAAGAAGAGAGGAAGAAAGAGGCAAAGACCTTCTAACTTTCAGAAATCCATATAGGACATAGGGGCAGGAAGCAAAGAGAAAATGTGTGCGTGCGTGTGTGTGTGTGTGTGTGTGTGTGTGTGTGAGAGAGAGAGAGAGAGAGAGAGAGAGAGAGAGAGAGAGAGAGACAGACAGAAAGCAAGTTTGCAGTTAAACACTGGCAAAGTGGCAACCTGTTTCCAGGTGCAGCCTGCCGCCCTAAAAAATTCCACCAACGATTTAAACAAAGATGTACATGAGTCCCTTAGCTCCTCCAGACATTAGAAGGTGAGAGAACACAGTCAACTGAATTTATGAGGCAATGACTCCTCAAATACAAAGGTACCATAAGAAAAAATACAGCATGGTGGTACATTCCTGACACCCTACCAGTTCAAGGCAAGGTTGGCTATTGTTATGGTTTAAGTCTAGTTGTCCCTCCAAAGCCTCAGGCAATCATGGGGCTTCTATCGATTGAGACTTGACTCATGAGCCACTGGGATTATGGGACTTAGTACTGATCTAGAGTTGACACTTGATGCGGGATCCCTGGGATTATGTGTTTTAAGTACTTCTGGGATTATGGGCGTAGCCTAAGGCGGATAGGCTGAGGCGGGGAGCCTGAATGTAATAGAAAGAGAGACAGAGAGATGGACTGGTGCTGGCGCTCTCTGTTCCCTGGTTGTTCTGTGGCCTCTGTTGCCACTGTTGCTGTTTCACTGCGATGAGCTTCTGCTCTCTGCCATGTGTCTCTGTGCCTTGGAGCCAGCGAGTATGGACTGAAACTCCAGCAACTTTGAGCTAAATAAACCTTTTCTTCCTTCATTTTGAGTGTCGGGTATTTGTGCCAGCAACGAGTAAAAAGTAACTAAGACAGCTATATAGTGAGAGCAAGTGTCTGAACTACATAGCAAGCCTGTCAGCTTTTTGACAGCAACCCTGCCAAAAAAAAAAAAAAGACAGAAGTATCCCTCATGGACCCAAGTACAATGATCGCAATAAATATTATCAAATGAAATCCAATATATAGAAACAATAAAATATTATGACTAAGTGGAGCCTATGGTAAGATTGTTAAACTCATTCAATATTAGTAAATTGATCAGCGTCATCCACCATATTGATAGCCAAAAGAAGACTTACCCATCAATCTTATAAATTGTTCCAGAACAAGAACTTGGAAAAGTTCCCCATCTATCACAATAAAAACTTCGTGTAGGCATCAACATAACCCTGAAGCTTTATTTAGCCTTTGAGGCAGACTGAATAGTGAGTTATTTTAGAAAATTGCCTGTGGATGGTCCATAATTTTACCATCCAGTAATGAGTCAAACTACAAGTTGGCATCCTGAAAAAAAGTCTTTTGTAAACCAAGAATGGAAAGGGCACTTTTTCAGCTTGATAAAGGACCTATAGAGAGTGGTTAAGTTAAATGTTAGACTTCATGGTGAAAGACATAGATGCTTCTCCTCTAATTTAGGAAAAGGCCAACTATATCCATTCCTACCACTGCATCTTTACTGGGTGCCTACACATTTCATCAAGTAAGAAAAGAAAGACAAGAGGGAAACTCATTAGACTCAGCAGCCAAGCCCAGCATATGAGTGGAACTTTATTCATCAGGAAAGCCTAGTGTGGGAAACGGCCTCAGAACTCCCTGCAGAGAGACTAGAGACAAGACCCACCCAGCTGACCCAGGACCAGAGCCTCTTGCCAGAATGGCACAGCAGGTTCGCCTCCAAGAGCCGCAGCAGAAAGAAATGGAGCTCAGTAGCCAGACCTAAGCCACACCCACCTGGACAAGTTTGAAATTGGTAGATCCGAATCTGCTGCTAAGGAATGAGCTCTACCAACACTCTACACCAGAGGTCAGGAGACAGGGCTGTACAAAAGCACAAAGAGAAGGAACAAAATGTGCTTTCAGGCCCTGAGTCCACCCACAACAAATACAGGAGACAATAGAATAGAAGAAATAGGAAATCACACACCTAAAATCTTTGAAATAATAGCATCTGAAGTAAAGAAACAACTGCAGAAATGTACAGAGGAAATCAGATCAGAAATAATTTCTGAAGTGAAAAAGAAAATAATACCTATAATAAAAGAAGTACTAAGTGCTTCTAAGAAGACACTGGTAAAAAACAGAGGATAGAAAAATAATGCGTGGAATCCTTGAATGAACAATATAAGAAAGCAATAGAACTTATGAAGTGGATTCAAAGTGTTACGCAGGAACTTAAAACTTCAGTCATAAGCTGGCAAAACTGTTTCAGTGGAAGTGGAAATAGAGTTTTAGACCTTCAAGACACCATTGCAGCTAGTGAAGAGGTAAGCAAAGATATCTTAATAACATGATGCAAGAAAAAATAATTCAATATGCGCAAGTTGATGCCAAGATGAACAGTGTAAGACTAGTAGGCATCGATGAGAAAGAAGGAGTCAACACAAATGATGTAAAAAGAATACAGACAGAAGTAACAGCAGAAAACTACCCAAATATGGGGAAACAATTTGGCATTAAGGTGACTGAAGCATATAGGACTTCTATTTATTTGTTATTTTTTATTTTATTAATATGGCTGGCTCAGCTGGAGGTGGGGCTGGCACAGCATGTGGGGCTGGGGATTGAACTGCAGTCCCTGCGGTTGCTAATCTTGCTTAAGCAGGCGCTTTAGATTGCTGAACAATCTTGCCGGCCCCAAGATGTACTTTTTTTTTTTTAGGACTGGGGTTCGAACTCATGACCTTGCACTTGCCAGGCAGGCACTTGTGCCATAGAGCTGTCTTCTCAGCCCCTAATTATGAAATTTTAAGAAAAAAAATAGAAGCTTTTGAGGAAGACAGAGCCCCTTGCCCGGAGTCGGAGAGCAGCAAATCCAGCCTGTGTAGGTGCTGAGTGAGGCCTATGTGGCCTCGGAATGAGCAGAAAGAGGCAGATCTAGAAGGCGGCAGTCGGAGCACAGGAGGTGTTGGTGAAGGCAGGCGCGCATTAGGTCCCCAAATGCCACTGACCCTCCCTCTAGCTGCGGATGATTCTCCTGGAGTGAAAATTCTGGAAGGACCCAGGGCTTCACCGCGGGAGGCAGTTCCTTACCTGCCATTCCACATGGCGCCTGAGGAAGCAGGCTCAGGGCAGCTGGGTCCGAGCTTCCTGAAGATGAATCCAGAGGGCAGAGTGGAGCCTTCCATGAAAGACCGTCCAGGACCTGGGAGCACTCTCCCGAGGATGCGCAAGCCGGCCAGACCGCGCTTGCCTGGATCCCACTCGGTTATGCGTTCATTCGGTTAGGTAAGCGTGTTGGCCTCGTCGAGCCTCAGTTTCTCCCTGTGACGTGTGTGCTTTCTGAGTGCTGAAGTTGCCTTGTAGGATGTTCTCAGCTTACTGAGCAAAAATATCTAATAAGCTTTAGTTTTCCCCTTTATGCTATTAACTGGGATCATGGGTGCACTTGTAGAAAACGGCACAAGCGGATCCTCCTCATTTGCAGACGTCAGCAGTTCCTGGGCTTTGCAAGCTGATCTTGGTGTGGCCTCGGAGCGCAGCTTGGCGCTCGGCAGTAAGTGCAGAGATTCTGACGGCAGAATGCAAGGGGCTGGGCTCAGGTGGGCTACGGGGGAGACAGCGCCCAGACCGAAGGGGCGAGCAGGGGCGCACTACCGACAGGCGTCCCCGGGGCCGGGGGACGCGCAGTGGTTGTCACTGCTGTGGAAGCAGTGCCCTGAGCACCAGCGCAGCCCACCGAGCTGCCGATCGGGTTTCTTCTTGGGGTGAGGAGAGGATTAAGAAGTTGGGAGGGATTATCAAGGCTTAGAAAGAGGGAGTCGGAGAATCTCCTCTTCCTGTCGCCGAGGGTGCTGTAAGCTACCTCTGCCAGGCTGGGGATTCATCTTTGAAACCATGACAGAGCAGGTGAGGAATGCAGGGCTGACTCTTTTGCTGGCGGTGGATTCGGCCTTGGAGCCCGCAGCAAGGAGGAGCTGGTGCGTGGAGGGTGGTAGGTCTGGCTTTCCGCTTGGGCTGTGGTGTGCAAGCGCGAAACATAGCCAAGAAAACCCGAACAGGAAAAGGCCCAGTTGTCCTGCTCAGAAGTTATTCTGTACTAGTCATTATCTTTTGTTTTTCATTTATGGGTAGATAGTTGAGTTTACTTCTTCCTAGAAGTAAAATTCCTGCTAGGTCAGGAGCTTCACTAAGAAATCCTGTGCACCCCTGGCTGCACTGGAAAATTGTTTCTAGATTTAAAAACAAAACAAAACAATATAAAACCCAAAGCCCCGTTCCTGCTTTGGGGCCTACTTCAAAGCATTTAGTCTCGCCAGGAGTACTTTTCTTCCCATTTTACTCTACAAGAACTTCACATTTTACACAACTAAGTTGGCACGTTTCTGTTTTCATCATTTTTCTTTTTCTGATTTAATGAATCATCTGGGGATAACTTCTGGAATATTGAAACGTTGTCAACTCTGTGCCAGCATATGTATCCTGAGACCTAGAGCAGGGGGAAATGACCAGTAATAAAAAACTGAACTGGGCCGGCAAGACAGCGTAGTGGTCTGAAGTGCCTGCTTAGGCAAGCTTAGGCAGCGGCTTTGGTTCAATTTCCGGCACCACGTGCCACACCAGCCCCACCTGGAGGGAGGCCGGAGCTGGCCAAAACAAAAACAAAAACGAAAAAAACCCCGAACAATCCTAAGCTATCCCAACAATGCTTGTAATACCAAAAACTAGAAACATTGCTACGGATACAATAAGTTCTTTTATTCTTTCTTTCTTTCTTTCTTTCTTTCTTTCTTTCTTTCTTTCTTTCTTGCCAACTATGGTACTCCATTTACTGGACTACTCTCTCACACTAAAATCATGCAGAGGAAACATTTAATGTATATGGCATGCATGGATTCAACCTATGAAGAGGAAGATGGGTGATTTGCATGTCTGGTAAGGCATACATCTTTCTTTTTTTTAAAGCCAGACTGAATATTTTGTTTTATTTTATTTTATTTGTCGTTGGTTCAACCTGCCCTGGGGATGGGGCTGGCACAGCATGTGGTGCTGGGGATCGAACTGTGGTCCCTGTGGCTGCCTAAGCTTTAAGCTTTCCTAAGGAAGTGCTTTAGACCACTGAACCATCTCGCTGGCCCAAGATATACATCTTTGAAAAAAAAAAATCTATTTGAGTAAAAAAAGAAAGCTAGAGGAATATATTTCAAAACAGAAATATTTAGCATAAAGACAGAACATAGCTTCTCAGGCATGTTATTTTTATATTTCGAGTAATTTTTATAAGAAATTACAAGCAGATATAGAATCTAAGCAGTTGCGTTGAAATATTGCTCTGCAGAGGGACTCCGATGTTTAAAGTAATAGACATCTTCCCTTTGCCTGTGTTACCTGTGTGAATAGTTCCATACGGAAAATAACCTTCTAAAAACACCCTGGGTTTCCCTGCAACTGTAACCCCAGGCAAGCGCTCGCTTCCTGTGTGACTTCGATTTAGGAAGTGGAGTCAGGAGCAACTGGCTTGCCCTGGCCACAACAGAGGAAGGTAGGATCGGATGCAGCATGTCTGGCCTTTGCAGTTGTTCTGAGCTCACAGGTTGCTTTCTTCCTTAATGTCTTATAATTGGGAGCAGCTGCTAGGAGCTGTGCAGGAGACGTCACCCTGCTCTCGGCCCTGTCCCCTGAAGTTAAATCAATCTCTGTAATTAAAGCATCAGTGGAACAGACAGGAGGCTGGCTGGCAAGACGGCGGCTGGCTTCCACTTTAATGTGTGTAGTTGAAGCCTCATGTGGAGCGCTGGGCTGTGGGTGCACAGCGGAGTAACATTTACATTTTTCTAGAAATGTCTTTCCATATTTGCTTTTATATCCGGGAGGCACAGTAATGTTAATTGAGTGTGAGATTGATGGAGACAGCCACAAAAAGGGTCAGACTTTCTCCGGACTAGACTCAGGTCCGCTAAGAAGCTGAAGATGAGTCGAAGACCAAGACCCCGCTTCCAAGATGTCACAGAAGCAGAAGGGAAAGGGCTAGTTTCATCACCTTGAATGTGTTTCTCAGTTTTTGTGTGTGCATGAGTGTGTACGTGTGTGTGTGTGTGTGTGTGTGTGTGTGTGTTTGTGTGGTACCAGGGATTGAACTTGGGTCCTTGTGCTTGCCAGGCAGGCACTGATGCTGCCGAGCTATTTCCATGGACCTGTGACGTGTATTTCTAGTGAAATCTAATAATAAGCTCTATTTTCTTTTGTTAATTTTAGCTTTTTTGTGAAAAATAACCTACAACCTGTGCTATAATCTATAAAAACACTTACCATAGGCTCATTAGATATAATTTTTATACTTCCCCAGAACTGAGCAATTTTCTATTTTTTTAGGATTCACGAAGTCTTTGAATAAATGAAGATGAGTCCCCGAGGCCCTGTGCACCACTGCCTGCCTGCCACGCCCACACACCCTTTGGAAGGTGTTCTTGGTGCGAGCAGCCGCCAGCGCCGGGATCTCCCCAAACTTCTGTTGCTGGTGGATGATGTCCCTGGACACAGCGCAGCACAGCTCCCCATACCAGGGCTCTGCGTCCTCATGGCGTCTGCTCACCTCCTCTTGGTGCTCCTTAGTGCATGCCGCAGCTCAGACTTGCAGAGGATAGCCCACATGTCCCCCAGGTCAGAATTAGTCTTTGTCGTGTGGTGGAACTAGTCCTTGACCTTGGTGATCTTCCATTCACTCCACAACAGCTTGGCTATGGCCAGGAGCCCGTGAGGGTCATGCTCACATTTCTTCAGGGCATCCACACTCCTCATCTTCCTCTGGGGCTGGTCTCAAGGAAGGCAGCTTCAGGCCACAGGTGACCAGAGTTGGGGTACTCCTGAAATGCCCTGGCCGTGAGTGTGCTGGCACCGTCCGTCAGCCCTGCACGATACTCCAGCTGCATAGACTCCAGCCAGAGCCCAGGATTCTTTGGGTTCTTCAGGCAAGACTTCTCCAAAATGGTCCATGTTTGTGTCAGCTGCCCCATCTTCCCATCTGGCTGGGAAAGCAAGAGCCCCAGGGCTGTGGCCTGAGGCACTTCTTCAGCCTCCTTCTCGAGCCTTCTCCATCAGCTCTCCCTGCCCCCCAATCTGTCCTTTCATCTTCCAGAGCTCGGGGAAGTCCTCATAGTGCTTCAGGGTCTCCTCACACAGCTCCTGGGCAGCTGCAGTGTTCCCCAGTGCCCATTCCAGCTTTGAGGATCTCATGAGCCCCCTGGGCTGTGGGTGCACTGCTCCGCGCCTTGGCCAGCACCCTCTGGGCCCGCTGGCGCTCATGGTCCTCCGACCCCAGCTTCCCGCTGCCAGCCACATCTCCTCGCTGTTGGGGTTGGCCTGGAAGGCCCAGGCCACCGTGTTCCTTGCTGCAGGCACGTCCCCTGCCAGCGACTTGGATTTAGCTCCCATGAGCCGCAGCACCTCTGCCTTGGGGCAGTGGGTCAGAGCCGTCTGAAGCGGGCTTCTAGATACTCCCTGGCGCCATGATTTTTCTCCAAGTATGTGGCTCACAGCCGTGCACTCTTCTTGCTGGGGAGTACCCGAGCACACTCCAGGGCGTTGGGCGGGGGCGCACACCTGTCAGCATCTTCCATCCAGGTGTGCTTCTGATCTTCTTCTTCAATCCCAATCCCAACCCCAGCATGCATGACTGCCTGGCAGGAGGCCACGCTCCCGCCGCATCACACTCCTCAGCATCCCGGAGCCACTGCTCACGGCTGATTTCCACAACACTGGCCCACAGGGAAGTGACGGCTCAGTCAGTGATCTGCTGCACCCCCTGAGGGTTCCCACTGGCTTCCCCGAGCTTGGCGCTGTGGTCCAGATGTGCTGGTCTGGAGGAACATTCTCACATGCTTTGTTTAAGACCTCGCGGGCATTTTGATAAGTCTCCAGCCTCACGAGAGCCAGCCAGGGCTCTATGCTGGTGGGACAACAATCCAGGGCTCAGCCGAGCATGATTCTAGCACCTTTGGGTTCTTCCAGCCCAACAGCTGCTTTGCACAAGTGAACAGAGCTGGGAACATACTCGAGGGCTTTTGAAGAACCCGCTTCTTTGCAGGAACGTCTGTTTCTAGCTCTGCTGCTCCGACGTAAATCCTAACAGGTTGTCGGAGATGACGGACAGCTTGGGCCACAAAGCCCTGGCCGTGTGTCCAGGCTGCATCTTGGCTGCTTCTAGCCAGATATCGCCACCTTGGGGCACATCTCTGTCCCTTTTATGGTAGGGTTCCAAGCTGCTAGGTACTTCTGAGCGTGCAGAGGCAATCCAGGCTGGCGGGTGATGAGGATTCGTCTCCTGAACAGACTTGAGGAGCAGTGGCGCTTTCTTGGTGACACTGATATCCCCTCTGTGGGTTGCGATCATAGAGCTTGAATCTGTCAGATATTGGTGGCCACGACCGCCTGCCCACTGGCTGAGTCAGACACTGGGCTCAGCCTCATGGCCATCTGAGTGCTCGTGCTTGCCTGGTCTCCGTCATGTCCCGCTGCCCTGTGCCAGGGCTCATCAGACCCGGTGTCGTGCCACCTGGGTATGAAGTTCCACAGTGGTGGGCCTGGCTTTAATGCTCAGCCTTGTTTTGTGTCATTTTTTCTGTGGCCAGGTCAGCCCACCCTGCAGGTGGGGCTGGCACAGCTTGTGACAGAGATGGGACCGCAGTCCTTGCACTGGCCCAAGCAGGCACTTTAGACCGCTGGCCATCTCACCGGCCCCTGATGCTCAGGCTGTTCTAACATGGCACCGTACATTGTGTGGTCTATAAAACAACAAAAAATGCATTGGCTTTGGTTCTACAGGCTGCAAAGTCCAAGGCCAAGACTCCGGCAGACTCTGCATCTCCTTTGGTTTTTCTTTTACTTTTTCTACAAAATCTATTATTTGGATGTTGTTTATTTATTTATTTATTTATGTTTTTCCTCTGAAGGTCACCCTCCCACATTTGCTTTTTTCCCCTTACTTTTTAATGTTATGTTTAGCTTTGTGTCTCTCCATCTGTTTCTGTCTGTTTCTCTCTCTCTTTCTCTCCCTCTCCCCACCCCTGTCTCTGTCCCAAAGATGTTAACAAAATCCCTTTTGTTAGGATTACTCTGAACTCCTCTGACTAGTTCTTACATCCTGAGACTTTGGGGCACTCTTGTGACCCAGGGTTTCTTCTCAGCTTTCTCCTCCAATCGTTCATACCTAGCTTTCTTGGATCTGTAAGTCAGTCCCACTGTAGCAGTTCTTGGTAGCTTTTATACTTTTGCTGGTTTCTCTTTCCTCTTTCTCTGGTTTAGGTCCAAATGCCCTCCAAAAGGCTCACGTGTTCAGGGCTGAGGCTCAGAGGGTGCCTGGATCCTGCAGTGCTGTCTCCTTTGGTGGGCTAATCCTTGGAGGAGCTTCTAGCTGAACTGGACGCTCAGAGGTGGGGTCAGGTCATAGGAGGCTGGCTGCCGGGAGCATGATCTGGACAGGGTCCCCCATCTCTCTCCTTCTTGGCTACCACTTCCTGGTGTTCCTCTTCCTTGTTCCTCACACTGCTGCTTCTGCCTCGAAGCCAACAAACTGTGAGCAAACTCTCTCAAACTGAGAATACAATCAAACTCCCCTCCTTTAATTTTCAGGTGTTCTGTCATTTGTCCCAGTAGCAATAGAGTGGCACAAACATATGTTTTTATTATTGCAAGTTCACTTTTTTTTTTTTTTTTTTTTTTGTCTTTATGAGACAGGGTCTCCCTATGCAGTTCAGTAGCCCAGGATGGTCTCAAACTCACACTGATCCTCCTGCCTCAGCCTCCTAAGTGCTGGGATTACAGGCATGCGCCACCATGCCCAACCATAAGTTCACATCTTAAAGGAACCTCCTTTGCATTTTCTTTAGGGGAAGAGGCTTATTTTTTGCTTTTGGTGCCAAGGGCCAATCCCAGGGCTTCCAGCTTGCTAAGCAAGAATTCTACCGCTGAGCCAAATCCTCAGCCCCTGCATTTTCTTGCAGGAATTTTTGTTTTTTTCAGTACCAGGGACTGAACTCAGGACCTTCCACTTGTGTAGGCAGGCGTCAATGCCACCGAGCTATCTCCTGGCCTGGTCCTTGCATTTTCTTTAATGGGCATTTGGCAGGGATCAGTGATGAATATTTAGTCTGCCAGCTTTATTGGGAAACTTGTTATGTATTTTTTTTTTTAAGGCTGAAAACATTTTCCTACTATCCTTACCTTAACATATTATTGGCCAGGAAGAGGCTATTTGATAATTCCTAAGCCAACCCTTGGCAAGGAGAATGCGGTCACTGTGATTGACCTGGACACATTTCCACTCATTCACGGCAGCAAGGAGGAGCCCCATGCCTGTGCAGGTGCCAGGCAGAGGATGAACAGCTATGAAATGCTGTCCAGGGAACGTGACCAATGTGCAGCCTGCCAGCCAGGAGAGCATGCCACCCAGGCAGAGCAAAGGGCCGACGAGTGTCCATGCAAAGCCCGATTCTGCCCACAGGGAAGAAGACAAAGGCATGTGCAGGCACCTAGATGCCAAGTGGAAAAAGAAGGGTGCAGTTGCTTTGGAAAATGGAAAAATCACCTTGTTAGCATCCCTCGAGCCTGTGCGCTTTTACCCCAAACAGAACCTCTGCATGTAATTAGTTCTTCCTTAGAGCAATCCTCCAGCCTCCGAGAAGCATCTCTGTGGGAAGCCAAAGAACACAGGGATGGCAGAGGGCAGGACGTTTTCCACTACCAGCCTGGCAGAAGTCTTCTGCAAAAGGTTGCTCCAGGACTCCAAGAGCAAACCTCCACAGGAAGGCTCTGCCTCCATGGTATTCACAGCTAATTGGGCTTATTTCCCTT
Organism: Myocastor coypus; assembly: GCA_004027025.1. Lineage (NCBI taxonomy): Eukaryota > Metazoa > Chordata > Mammalia > Rodentia > Myocastoridae > Myocastor > Myocastor coypus. The sequence continues at coordinate 1,074 of PVJA010002867.1, read as the reverse complement.
CCTGGCGTTGCTTGAGGCAGCTGTCTGCCGGACGGGAAGGAGCAGAGCTCTGAGGCTGGGCCGGGAGGCGTGGGCAGGGGCACTGTGCTCCTTTAGCAGTGTGTGCCTGTGAGAAGGTGGGGAGCGGCAGCACCGGGAAAAGGTTTGTCCTCTCTTCTTTCTGCTCATTGCTGTATAAGCTTGATGCTTCGCAGAATCGTGTCTGCTGGAGACTTCTGGGACACAGACGACCAGAGACAGGAGATGCACGTTCGCTGCAGGGGAGGCCTTCTGCCTCTGGTAAGCATCCTTGAGGGAGAGTTCTTGGGGACTCCCACTAACATCAGAGTCAGAAGGAGAAAGACAATGTTCATGAGCTTCCTATTTGGGAAGAAAGCCAGAAGACAGAGGCCCAAGGGGATTCTAGTTACTCTGTAATACACACGAGCAAATGACAGACTATTGGCAGAGCTCTGTGATCAACAACATCAAGTTTGATAGTTTTATTCCCTGACGGACAAAGGCAGTCAGACAAGTTGGATGGTCTCAGGTCACCATCGAGAAGCATAGAGAAGGAGAGCAGCCAGCCTGAGTGGCACGAGTCCCAGGGATTGCAAGCGACCGTCACCGAAAGGCCCTGGTGGCAACTTCCAAGCACAAGCACAGTGCCGGGGCAGCACTTGCAGCCTGTCCTAGTGTGATGCATGATTCTCCAACGACTCTCTGAGATGCATGCAGTTGATATTTTTAGCCCTGTTTTTCTTTCTAGTGAGAAATTAATCTTCAGAAAAGGTAAAGTAACCCAAAGCATGCAGCCAGATTGAGGTTGACTAAGGACTAAGGTTGACTAGGACTAAGAAAGGAACAGGGCTTTTTCCACGATGCTGCGTGGGTCCTGCAGTGTAGAACACATCTTTATGGCCGGGCGTGGTGACGCATGCCTGTAATCCCAGCACTCAGGAGGCTGAGGCAGGAGGATCAGTGTGAGTTCGAGACCAGCCTGGGCTACAAAAGTGAGTTCAAAGTGAGCCTCAACTGCACAGCGAGACCCTGTCTCAAAAAGACAAAAAAAAAAAAAAAAAAAAAAAAAATAAT
>PVJA010002866.1:0-101479 GCA_004027025.1 Myocastor coypus | reverse complement strand
TCAGTTAAACAGCTACAGTGAATATTAATCAAATCATTAGTAAAACAATGAATACATGTCACCATTGGATAAAAAGGATTTTGAAAAGATGTAGTCACTGCTTTATCCTTGCAAGTTTGCCCCTGTGGGGCAGCCTGGTTCCTGGTGCAGGAGCTCATTGGTAAGAATGTAAAACTGATCACCCACCCAACAAATTTTTTTTCTCATGTGACTGGTGAAAGAGAAACTCTGATCATGACACTCTTATTTCCCTTGCCAGAGGTTGGTGCAGTCCATGGTATACGATGCAACTGTGGCCAATAAGATGTAAGGAGACATCAACATTTCTGGAAACATTGTTGACTTTTCAAGGAGACACAGGAGAGAGCGCCTCTACTTCTTTCACATACATCACTAGTTACATGTGATGCCTGGCTATCCCAGCTTCTCTCTTATGATTGTCTGGACTGGCAGAGTGAAAATTTAAAAAGAATTTGGGTCCTTCTTACAGCATGCTTTTAAATCTGAGGTATAAAATCCATACAATAAATTGTACTACTTTTAAGAATATAGTTTAGCAAGTGAGGTGTTGAGTTGGTTCAATCTTTTTTTGTATTTTTGTTTTAATTTTTTGTTGTTGTTTGTTCAATCTTACCTTTTAAGAGAAGGCATTTCATCAGATGCACCTTTATTATTATTACTTGGACCCAATATTGCTTAACACAAGGATGGAAGAGTTTTCTTCTTACTCTCATAGGCTACTTACTGTGTTGAAACTTTCCTTTCCATCTAATTGCACATCTTAGGGACCTTTCCTTATCAGCTTGTATCAATTGGTTTTAAGCAGCTGCCCATATTCACTCATGCAGCTGCATCCTGATGTGTTTGTCCTTTCTCAGCTCACCATGCACCTTGAGTGTCTCACACAGTGGAAGGAGAAACCTGGGTCCTTGACATGATGCCTAGAATAGAAAGGGCTCCAAGAAATAGGGCTCCAAGAAAGGTTAGTGATAGCAAGGAGGTAACACAGAACCTGTAAGATGCTACACACCGTTGGCTGGATGGTTGGGCCCCTGTTATGGTTTGTGTCTAGGCATCCCCCCAAAGGCTCATGCAGTCATGGGGCAGACTCCTAGGGTTTGTGATTAATTCATGATCCAATGCTGAGATTGTGGGTACAGGTGCTGCACCCACCTGGAGGGGACAGCCTGAATGTAGTACAAGGAGGGGAGAGATGATTGTCTCTGCTGCTCCTGCCTTTTTGCTCTTGCTGATTTGTTGTTTTATTTTTTGGGGGTGGGACCAGGGTTCGACTTCATGACCTTGCATTTGTCAGGCAGGCACTTGTGCCATAGAGCTATCTCCCTAGCCCCTTGTTGTTTTCTTTTTCTCTCTCTCTCTCTCTCTCTCTCTCTCTCTCTCTCTCTCTCTCTCTCTCTCTCCCTCTTGTCTTTTTGAGACAGGGTCTCACTATGCAGTTCAGGCTGTCCTTGAGCTCACTTTTGTAGCCCAGGCTGGTCTTGAACTTGTACTGATCCTCCTGCCTCAGCCTCCCGAGTGCTGGGATTGATTTGTTGTTTCCTGCCACCATGAGCTCTGCCATGGGCCACGCTGCCTTGGAGCCAGCTGGTGGTGGACTGAAAGCTCCGTAAACTATGAGCTAAATAAACCTTTCTTCCTCAATTTTGGGTGTCAAGTATTTCCAGCAATGAGAGAAGAGTAACCAAGAGAGCCCCCCTCGCCCCATGCATCTTATCCCATTCTGTTGTGGCCAGGAAGGCTGGGGATAATGTCAGAGGCAGGAAAACAGTGGCTTGCGAAGCAAAGACGCAGGTGCCCAGGAGCAAGGCTGTCGCTGTCATTGGGGCCAGGCCTTGGGTTTCTGTGGCTGTGGACCTCAGTTGCTGATCCTGTCAGAACATCACTGACTGGGCAGGGCCAGGGACATTTCGTGAGATCAGTAGAGGCCCAAAGCCTGTACAGGCATGGCCTCTCTATTGCCCTGAGGGCATCTGTCCTATGCAGATGTCACTCTGGGGAGAAGAAAGCAGAAGAGAAAGCATTTAAAGAAAAATAAAGCAGATCCTATAAGGGTTTTAAACTGATATCAAACACAACATTTACAAAGGAATGGGTTTTCCACCCCATGGTACTGTGGGAACAGGGGGCATCTGGAAGTAGGACAGTTTCTAAACAGTTTTTTTTAAAATATAAATTTTAAGCAGAGAAGTTGAAAGAATAAGAGAAAAATATGTGTATGTATCCATTGACTATATTTCTCAGTTATGTGTTATTTTTTACCATAATTGTTTTATCTGAAGCAGTTTAAAGTAAATTACAACCATCCTGACATTTCACCCCTATATAAATCTCTGAAAATAAGATGTTCCTGCAACTTGAGGGGGTGTTTTTGGGTGACACTGGAAACTCATCCTGGTGCTGCAGTGGGCGAGGGGCAGAAAGACCAAGTATCCATGGTGTGAGGTTTGCTCAGCACCGGGTAGAGCTGCCTGCTCCGGGACCCCTCCAGTCACCTTGTGAAAGCTGTCTGGGTGTGTGGGTGTGCATGGCAAGGTGCTGTCACATACTTATTATATATATGTATATATATATATATATATATATATATATATATGTTTTATTATAAAAATTACACATAAACTGGTAAGATGTAGGGACTTGCAAAAAAAAAAAAAAAAAAAACTTAACAGAAGGCAATTATCACCTCTAATCTCACCCCTCAAGGCTCAACCATTGTTCATTATTATTCTGGCATATTTTCCTCTAGTCCTTATCTCTATACATAGTTGAGATCATAACAAATATAGATATAGTTTCCTGTAGGAGGCTTAATTTCAGTAGGTTATTTAAAGTCTCCTGTACTCTGTTCTCTCACCATAAGGTAGTTGGGTATGGTGCTGGAGAAGGAGAGGAAATCTGTTTTTGACACACGAAAAAGAATGTTACATTTTCCAAAAATGTGTCTGAGTTGCTCCTTATAATTGGCTTCTGCCCTACCCCCCTGAAATGGTCTGTAAAGCCTCAGGACTATGTTCTGGTGGAGGGGTGGCAGACCCACTCTCCAGATGAGCTATCTAAAGTCTAGCAATCCTGCCCAAGGCCTGCAGCCTTGGATTTATAGAAGCCCGAACACAAGCACTGTTGGCTCTGCACCTGCAGCCTCAACCAACTGCAGATAAAAACACTTCAGAAAAAAAATACATCTATGTTGAACATGTAGAGACATTTTTCTTATCATTCTTTTCTAAACAATGCAGTATGACAAGAATTTGCATAGCATTTTCATTGTATTAGGCAATTACAAGTCATCTAGAGATTTAAAGTATAGGGGATGATATATATAGGTCCTATACAAATATGAAGCATTTTTAGGAAGAGACTTGCACATCTTTGGATTCTGGTACCTTTAGGGCCTCCTGGCACCAACTCCCTATGGCCCAGAGCTCCAAGAACAAGGCGCATCAGTGCTGGAGTGGGTACAGGTAGGAAGCATGCTGTGATCCACTTATTCCTTTTATGCCTATGTTTTGATAACAGTAGACCATTAACTGGTATGTCACCATCGAGAGCCCTTCTTGGTCCTTGTCTCCATTTCGGAAGTTTATATTTGTAATCCTATGGATAAGTTACTGGAATCCCATCAAGTTAATTCCAATCTACCACTTCTGGTTCAATCTGCAGTGAGAACAAAGACACTAAGGAGTATTTATAGTTATGGAGAGCCAAGGGGTCCTAAGACCAGCCATGGTGATGGCTATCTGGAACAAAACCCTTGACCCAAGGCTGAGCTCAGGTTTTATTCAGTCATGAAGGAGTGGCTTGAGGATGAATGACTGAGAATCGCAGGAAGCAGGTGAGTACTGTGAGCCGGGCTAGGTAGAAAGCCTGCATTTACCTCTGCAGTATGCAGAGAGAAGGATATGCAGAGATTAATCTGCATTACATGACTGAGATAGTATCTAATGCTTTAGGGTCGGTGCTTCAACTCTAATGTGTAATCTTTCAAGCCCCAGGAAGTCATATCCCCTATCTTGAGGCTCAATCCCAGCCAATGTCCCAGTTCTGACAGTGTGGAGCATTGGTTCTCTGTCCTGTCTCAACACGGCTGATATTAAAGAGCAGCAGATGAGGGTTACCAGGGAAACAGGTGCTGTCTTAAAAGACTATACAACCAGCACCTCAGCTAGACCAATATGCATTGCTGAAAGCCAATTTAAGGGATAAGGAAAATCCAAGCCAGCTCTTTACATATGAATACATAGAAATAGGGTCAGACACAGAATAGAGACAACGGCTCTTCTTTCAAGGAGAGCTGCTCAGGTGGTCCTCCACATTTCACCCCGGTGATACTGTGGGATATCCATTCCTTGGCCAGTTCTGGAGAGAGAAAAGCAGGGATACTCAGAAGTGCAAAGCCCTAGAACGGTGAGACTCAGAGTCTTTTCTGCAGAATCAAATAAAAAGTAGGATTTAATGGGCTTGGGGTAGAGTTCCCTTTGGACCATCTCTTTTTAGGTTGGGATATGGTTAACTTTTTTTATTTTTGGCACTACTGGGAATTGAACTCAGGACCTTGAGCTTGCCAGGTAGGTGCTTATGCCATTGAGCTATTTCCCTGGCCATTAAACTGTGTTTCCATCTTTCTTTCTTTCTTTCTTTCTTTCTTTCTTTCTTTCTTTCTTTCTTTCTTTCTTTCTTTCTTTCTTTCTTTCTTTCTTTCTTTTTCTTCCTTCCTTCCTTCCTTCCTTCCTTCCTTTCTTTCTTTCTTCTTTCTTTCTTTTATATTTTAGGGAAGGGTCTACAGGGTGTTCAGGGTCTCACTACTAGATCGGACTCATAGTGATGTGCCTGTTTCCAGCCTCCCAAGAGCTGGGATTCCAGGTGCATCTCAATTGCCATCTCAGCATGCCCCGGGTGTGGGGCCAGCACAGGCCCCTGTGCCTGCTTGCAGGTGCTTTAATCTGCTGAGCTATTTGACTGACCTCTTTGAGAAGGTTGAGATATGGTTGAGGAGGAAGATCTGTTCCATGTCTAGGGGCAGCCAGTACCAGAAGAGAGGTCACTAATTCCCGGGAGCAGAGGAAATGCCTCAACAATCTTCACTTGAGAAGACATCTGGGTCCTTCTTGTGAATCTGGGCTGGCTCAGTGGCTGCCTGACAAGGCTGTAGGGGACTGGAAGTTTCACCATTCGATTTTTTGGAACACTTGCTCCCTACATTCAGCTGCAGGATGCCCAAGAAGTGAGGATGCTTGAGCAGCCCATGACAGCTCTGGTCACTGGTGGCAGCCCCAGCACAGCTCTTAGCCGATACATGGCTCCACCTTGCTACCTAAGTGAGTGAACCATCTGGAACGTTCTTGGCTGATGGCTGAGGAGCAGAAATGAGCCAACCCTGCTAAGCCCCACCCGAAGTGTGGATCTGTGAGCAAAGAAAATGACTGCTGTTATTTTAAACAACTAAGTTTTAGAGTGGCTTGTTATGTAGTATTAGTAACCAGAATACCACCATGTTCTGAGCTGACTTGCTAAACTGAATTATTTGTCAAAACTTCACACATAGTCTCCTTTAGTCCTCATCTCCCCTCCAAGGTAAGAAAAGCAGTGGCTGACACTTACTAAGTGCCCTCAGTGTGCCTGCTGTAGCTCAAAATCCGTTCCTTTACCAATTCACTTAATTATACCTGAAACTCTATTTCCAAGTACTCTAATTCTCTACTGATAGATTTGGAAATTGAAAGAACTTGCCCCAAGCCACACAGTGACGAGTCAAGAAATCAATTTTTGACTTGAAAGCCACAATTTTTTTTTTTTTTTTTTTTTTTTGAGGCAGGATCTTGCTGTGTAGTTCAGGTTGGCCTTGAACTCACTATGTACCCCAGATTGGCCTCACAGCCATACTCCTGTCTCAGCCTGCCAGTGCTGGGATTTATAAGCCTGTGCCACCAAGCCCTGCCCACAACTGGAATTCGAATTCAAATTTTCATTCTCATTCCAACTCCAACTCCAAGTCTAATTCTAAAATTGTAATTGTAAACAGCGCTGCCTCTAAGGCAGGAAGGGTTGTTCCTGGTCTACAGATGAGAAGACTGAGTCTCAGACAGGTAGAGTGACTTCTCCAAGAATGTACACATACTGAGGACTTTCTCTAGATGGCTCAGGACTTCTGGGGAAGCTGCCACATCTCTGATGGGGTGACTGTGTTTTTGGACCTGGCTTACAGCCAGCATCACCACAGCTGGCTTTTGATCTTTATTATTATTATTATTATTATTATTATTATTATTATTATTATTTTGTCTTTTTGAGACAGGGTCTCGCTATGTAGTTCAGGCTGGCCTTGAGCTCACTTTTGTAGTCCACGCTGGTCTTGAACCTGCACTGATCCTCCTGCCTCAGCCTCCCAAGTGCTGGGACTACAGGCATGCGCCACCACGCCTGGCTGGCTTTTGATCTTTAATGTCTCTGAGCTTGGTCTGATTCCTTCAGCTACAGCGGTGGCCCCTGCTGACCTTTGGCTGTCCTGATATGCTCAATTTCATTCTCAAACATGGGACTTTTCATGTTAAGAACGTTCTTCCTGACTGGCCAAATAGCTCAGTGGATTAAAGCTCCTCTAAGCAAGTGCAGGGGCTGGGGATTCAATCCCCATGCCTTCTGTGCCAGCCCCACCCCCAGGGTACACTGAGATGGCAATTGAGACTGGGTGTGGTGGCACACCTGTAATCCCAGCTCTTGACAGGCTGTAAAGAGGCGGATCACTTCACTAGGAGTCTGATCTAGTAGCGAGACCCTGAACACCCTGTAGACCCTTCCCTAAAAATAAATAAATAAATAAATAAATAAATAAATAAATAAATAAATAATTCTGCCTTAGAATCTGCTAAAATACCTGGATTTGACAGTCATATAATGTGTATGGAAACATTGCGTTGGACCCCCTAAAATACGTACAATATCACATGTCAATCCAAAATAAGATAAAGTGATCAATAATTTTTTGAAAAGTTCCAGGGTCTTTTCTCCAAGCTCTCAAGGACCTTCTACAAGAACTGGTGGAGGAGAGTCTGTGCTGTCTGGCTCCTGGCCTCAGCCCATTCTTCAGCTTCTGCCATCTGCCTTGCAGATGAGGCTGTGCAGGGAGCAGGGTAGCATGTCAGGGGCAAAAGCAAGTGGAGGTCACAGACCTGGGGCGCAAGTTAATTAGCTTCTCTGAACCCTCAGTTACTCATCTGTAAAATGGGGCTATGAGGACTCTTTTCCTCATGAGGCCTTAGAGAATAAGATGAGCTAGCACACGTGCCCTCCCGGGCCCTCTGGGTGCAGAGCTCAGCGCTCAGCTGCCTGCCAGCTGCATCTCCTTGCCCATGGCCCTCACCTTCTCATAGCAGCTCTTATCCAGAGACTGATGAGGGTTGGGGCAGCACCAAAAGACCATTCTGGCTTCAGAACTACTGTACATTGGCTGGTACTGTTGTTGGGCCTGCATCAAGCTCACGTTACCTTTCTGCCTATTTTTTTTTAAATTATAATTTTTAAATTTGGTACAGGGTCTCACTATGCAGCTCAGACTTGGAGTGATCCTCCTGTCTCAGCCCCCTCAGCTCTGGGATTACAGGTGTGCATCACCATGCCAGATCTTGGTGGTTAGCTCAGTGCAGGGCCAGCACAGTATATGGTACTGGGGATCAAACGCAGGTCCTTGTACTTGCCAAGCAGGCACTTAGATCACCAAGCTATCTCCTCAGCCCTCTATCCAATTAAAAAAAAAAAAAAAAAAAAAAAACTTTAGGGGGTTGGGGAGACAGCTCAGTAGAATAAGTGCTTGCCTGGCAAGTGCAAAGGCCTGAGTTCAATACCCAGTTCCACAAAAAGAAAAAAGAAAAAATAACTTATTTTTATTAGTATATGTTTATAGTGCATGAAGACATTAATCTTGAGAAATAAGCACACATATTTAATGCATGTCAACTCTTTTTCTCCTGTCCTCCACCCTTCCTTTGATTTTTTTGGTCAATATCAGATTCATTTATTTATTTTTACAGTTCTCACCAGGTAGTTGACAAGTGGACTACCAGGCCCGAAACACATAAGACAATTATACTAAGTGAAGTTACATATTCAGATACATTGGTCATAACTTTATTCTTTCTCCTTTTTCCTTTATTGTCTGTCTTTTATTTGGTACTTTGTGGCATTTACATATTGGGCTCCTTATAGAAGAGAAACCATGCACTATTTAAGCTTGTGTGCCTGATTTACTTACTTAAAATTATGGTCTCAAGGAGCATCCATGTTCCTATAAATACTTCCAGTTTAGCCTTCTTTACTCCTGCTCCCTGCTGTCGCTGCCTTTTCCCTGTCATATTCTGCACACAAAAGTGTCCCCCCTGGACTGCCTGTAGGCACACAGCTCATGCCTGGCATGGAGCAGGCATGCTTTAGAGTTGCAGGCATTTACTGTGCTCCTGTGGGAGAATGCAGTGGTGTGTGAGGAGCATCTGTTCTCAGCTCCATTTTTGATGATGTCACACTGATAACGATGTCAGCCATGCTGGGAATATTTACACTGTGGAAATCAGCAAATGCTATCATCTGGGCCCCCACTCACCCTGGGGATCTGGTTGGTAAACATTTACTGGTACACTGCTGGAACTTAGTCACCTGACTCTTCTCCATGCAAAACAAGCTGAGAAATGTAGTACAGCTGTATGCCAGAAGGAAAGGAAATTGGATTAAGTGAGTAGCTAGCCACAAATACCAGGACCACCTATTCCTGGAACTAGAACAGTTCCAAAAACCACACTCTTAACCCATGTTGTATTGAGTGTAAGGGACTTGGGGTGTTTGCCACGGTGTCTGCCGTACGCACATCCCCAGTGCTCAGCTCAGAGCCTGGGGTAGGTCTATACTCCACAAAACTAGAATGATCTCCACATAGGTTCTACATATGGAAATCTCGAGGGTCCTGGAGGCAAAGGTTAGCAGCTACACCCAGGCCTCCCAAAGCAGAAAGAAAGAAATGAGATGCCACATTCATTTCTTTTGGACTTATGTGAACCAGCGTGACTGCATGAAGCACCCTGCTGAGCCATGTGCCTTTGCAAGCCTAGAGGCCTGTGCTCAAAATTAGTTTTCCCAAAGGTGATATCCAAGATGCCAAAATTAATTCCTCCAAAGGTAGTGCTGCAGGCTACACAAGGGGCATGTGTGGGCAGAAGAGGTACACGCCTCAGGCAGGTAGAGGACTGTCCTCACCTGAGCGCTCTCAGAGGGACAGCAATTAAGAAAGAAAAGAAGCAATCACCTGTCAGTCCCTGGCTGCAGCTTCTTCCAGGGCTGTCTGAGCTGTGTCTGACAAGGGGAGATGCTGATCCAGGGATGTGGGACCTGAGCTCCAAAATGAGCACAGCTAGGTGGGATGCCCACCCAGTGACACTGCAGGTGATGTCACCTGCAGAGGTGAAGAGCGGGGGCTCTGGTGTCAGATGCATGGGGTTCCATGTGCTCAGTGACCTGGTGAAACTCTCTGAGATCCCTCCTTTGTAAAAGGAGGTTAATAACCTACATGTCAGGTGAGAGCAACACCAGTGCAGAGCTTGGTACAGAGTAAGAACTCAAGATGGTGAAGTGATTATTTAAAAAGAGGGGAATAAAATGGACTTATTGGACTTACTGTCTCTGTCTCTCAATCAGCGCTGCTGTTTTCACAGCACTTGGGGTCCAGGTGTGCAGAGTTCAGCAGTGCTTTAGTAGCACAGCCAAAGCCCTAAGGCAGGAGTTCTCCTCTCTGAGAGAAAATCTTCAGGTTGCAGGTGCTTTCAGGCCCTCACCCATATACTACTGTCCTTACCCAAGCGACCTCCAAGAGCCAGAGTCTGCATTTCTCCACCAAAGAGATGCCTCTTTTGTGGGCCTGGTGGGTTGCAAACACCAATACCACCCCCTCCCAGCAGCCTTTAGCCACCAGTTTTGTTGGGAGCTTGACCGACGGGATTAGTTCTAAATCTTCCTAAGTTCTTGAGTTTCCTCTTGTAATTCCAGGGAACTTTTGGCATCCTGGTCTTGTTATCCTTGAGCCCTGTAGCTCTCATAACTATATTCACGTGTTTCCCAGGCTTATGATGATATCATATAGTAAATTTTTTACAATTTTGATCCTAGTTACAGGTGTAGGAGCAAAAAGGTGTTATCTTGGCAGGTGTCAAGGAAGGACCATGCTTTTCTTTTTTTTCTTTTTTTTTTTGGTCTTTTGAGACAGGGTCTCATTGTGTAATTCAGGCTGTCCTTGTGCTCACTTTGTAACCCAGGCTGGTCTTGAACTTGCAACCATTCTCCTGCCTCAACCTCCTCAATGCCAGGATCATAAGTGTGCATCACCAGGCCTGGCCTAGAATGACCATACTCTTTCAAGGCAGATGTCTCAAACGAAGCAATCATGAGGTTTTCAAGCAAAGAAATACTGGTGTCCTAATACATTAGAGGACAAACTTCTGTTGCTGCTAAGTCATGCTCGCAATGATTTGGGGGTTCAAGATTCTGTTTATGTCAGGTCTAACTAGATGCCCCCACTTTCAGCTTGCTGATTCCATTCCTTCCTGATCAGGTTCCACATGAGCACCTCTCTGTTCCCAGGGCATGCTTTGAGCTGAGCTTGGCATTTTCTCTCTGGGAGCATCCAAGTGCTCTTAGAACACAAGAGCCTGAGCTCCAGCCACTGCTGTCCTAATTGCTCCCGACCAGTTGAGTACAGCATCCACCTAGGCTCTATGTCACAAAGCAGCATGAGTAAGAACTTACTTACCTGGCACCACATGTGGCAGGTCACTGGCATCCCAGGCCCATCAGTCAGAAGTAGTTCATCACTGTGCTCCTGCCGATGGCGTAATCAAGCCAATGGGACCATCTTGTATTTATTTTATTCATTGAACTGGGGATTGAACTTGGGACCCTGTGTTTGCCAGACAGGCAATTATGCCGCTGAACTATATCCCCAGCCAATGGATCCATCTTTACACATCCATCTGAGACTGTGCTTAGATCTGCTAGCATCCACTCAAGAGAGAAAAGCAACACGGGAATTTGAAAAACTAGTTACTTATGAAAACTATTAATTCTCAGAAAGGATCAAAGCAAAAAGAATAGTACAGAATGCAGAAATAGCAAGTGGAAGGAATATCTGCTACCCTTAGCACTGGCACAGAGGGCCTGAGGAACAGCTGCCCAGCAGGGGCTACAACCCAGGCTTTGTTGGAGAGGACATGTCGCGGTTCACAGCAGGCAGAGCAGTGCCCCAGGTTCTGCACCATCAGGACTTCCGGAATCTGCCTTCTGGAGCCTCCTGGCAATACATATGGAAGGGAGTGTTGAGGACAGCTATTCTCAGGAAGGTGTCTCACTATTCCGCGCGGAAGTCACTGCAAGAGGTTTGTGTATTTCTGGCTGCTTGGTCCTGCAGAAATTGGCGCCCGTTCTGAACTGGATATTGGAGAAGCCACCCACGGTATTGGAGTCAAGTGCAGCAGAAAGCTGTCGCACAGCAGGAGCCGGGCACAGGAAAAGCCAAGTATACGGGTGGGGCTGGGACCTCAGAAGCTGCCTGTTCCACTCGAGAACTGCAGAAACTTACACAGAAGAGCGTACAGGAAATGGAAAGAAACACACCTTTCTCTCTTCAGTGTCTCTCCTGCGCCCCCTACTGACGAAGCCTAACATTGTACTGTAATTGCAAGGCCTATTGCAGCAAGCAGGAAAGGCTCAAGTTGGAGCTGAGCAGCAGCAAAGCAGTAACGTGGGCACTGAGCACATCTTGTGCACTATCTTAAGCTACACTGTCCAATACACTAGGTGCTCTAATTTATATTAAATAAAATTAATTTAAGAAGGAAAATTCAAGTCCTCAGCTGTACTTGCCACATTTCAGGTTTCCAATAGCTGTAGAGCCTGTGGCTACTGTCTTAGGATGGTATAGATCTAGGACAATTTTTTTCTTTTTCTCTGTGTGTCTGTCTGTCTTTGTGTATGTGTGTGTGTGTGTGTGTGTGTGTGTGTGTGTGTGTGTGTATTTTAGTACAGGGTTTTACTACACAGATCAGACTTGTAGTGATCTTCCTGTTTTCAGCTTCCCAAGCAGTCCCAGTCACTGCTGTCTCAGAGTGCCCGGGGGGCAGGGCTAGCTCTCTATGCCAACAATCGAATCCCAGTCCTTGCTCCTACCTAAGCAGGCATTTTAGTCCACTGACCTATTTGGCTAGCCCTGATCTAGGACAATTTCTAACCTGCACAAATTTCCCTGGAATAATGTTGAGCTTGACATTCTTGATTGGCTCTTTGTGTTGGCGTCTAGAAACACTGGAGATAAATTGACTTGCAAGTTCAAAGGCAAGGCCAATCTCTAGTACAATATAGACCCATTTTACCTCTGGCTTTCTCTTACCTCTGGCTTCCTGTCATGTTTTGTGTCTAGTTGTCCCTCTCATAGGCACATGTAGTCATGGGTCAGCTTCTGGAGTGTGTGATTGATTATTGTGGGTATGGGTGCTGCACCTGCCCTGGTGCAGGTAATCTGCATTGCAGTGTAAGGAGGGGAGAGGCTAGCTAGCTGCCTGAGGTGCTGCTGCTCCTTTTGTTTGTGTTCTCTGCTCTTTGCCACCACCATGAACTGCTGCTCTCTGCTGTGTGCCACCCTGCCTTGGAGTCAGCTGAGTATGTACTGAAACCTCCACTAACCTTCCCTTCCTTCATCTTGGGTGTTGGGCATTTGTCTCAGCAACAAGAGATGAGTAATGGAGACACTTCCTCTTCATCCCAATTTTCTAATCTATTTTTCTGCTCCTTTCATTTTGGGAAAATTTATTTTTAAATGTACATTTCAGGATTAGGATAGGTAAAATAAAAATGTCTTAAAAAGAATACCCATATTTTCAAAGCTGGATGAGTTCTTGGAGTTAGTTTCATTCCCAAAGAAGTCAAACCCAGAGAATAGAATCTATCACCAGATGTGGAGTCAGAGCTGAGGTGATGACGCAAGTCTTGTGACTTATTCTAAGTCTCACTGTGAAAAATTCACTCTGTCCTCAGGATGTGAGGGTAACGTCACCCAAGGAAATAATTAGACTTGAGAGTCAACCGGTGATTCATGATTCTTCTCTGAGCTTCTAAACACAGGATCCAAAGCTCAGATGAAAAGAGAAATTTGGGCAAGTATAGGGAGGCACCCCAGTGGTTGGGCAGAATCACGTGTCTCTCTCACCTTAATTTCTGCACTCACGGATGGGGCTGGTTGTCCCTCTGAAGCCATCTCTTGGGTCCTTCCTGCACCTACATGTACCTTGATTCCAGCCTGCCCTGTAGCCCTACAAATTTGTGTTTCACAAGATCCTCAAGGTGCCTCTGCCCACTTACTTGACTAATATCCCTGTCTCCTTCCCCTTGTGAAGCCCCAAGGCCACAGCATGCTGTCACTGACTACATATAAAGTGGCCCATATAAACAGTGGTGAGACAGCAGCCCAGAGTGACCCTATAGAGTGGGAGCCTTATGTGGCATCACATGTAGCTCCATTCTACCTGTACTTCTGTCCCCACCACTAGGCCCCATACAGACTCTGTTGTCTCTTCTTGTAGTAAAGGACTTCAAATTGTCCTGATTCCTTTTTGCAGAAAAAAATGTATAATTTATATACAGAACATGTACCTTTCTTTATAAACAGTTCTGTGAATTTTAACAAGTGTGTGAGTCACATAGCCATCACTACAATCAAGGTATAGAACAGTGCTGCAGCCTAAAAAGTTCCCTTGAGGCCCTTTGAAGTTAACTCCCCCTTCCACCTCCCAGCCTCTGTGAAGCACGGATCTGTTTTCTATCTCCGTAGTCTTGGCCCTTCGAGAGTATCGTATTATTTGGGCATGTACAGGGAAGTGTCACAGCAGTCAGGCAGCGTCCATTGACGTGGTGAAACCATGTATGTGGTTTGTTTATCCCTTTACCAGTCAGTGGGCATCTCAGTAGCTTCCTGGTTTCTGGTAATTACATATGGAGCTGCTACAAATACTTATCTCTAGACATGTGTGTGTGTGTGTGTGTGTGTGTGTGTGTGTGTGTAACACTTTTATATTTCACTTGGGTACAAATTTGGAAGTTGGATTGCTGGGTTGGATGGTTAGGGCACTTTAACTTCAAATTAAACAGCCAGATTGTTTTTCAAAGTAGTGGTACCATGTTGTAAATCCACAAAGCAATATGTAGAGAGTTCCAGGAACTCCACATGGTCACCCATATTTGGAATAGTCAGCTAAAAAAAAAAGTGTTCTCTTAAAAACTGCTTACAATCATCTGAGTGCTACTTATTGCTCAAAATTCTCAGGGTGGCCTCTAGGGTTCTCTAACAGTCACTGCTGGCACATGTCTTCAGCATTCCATATGTACTGTAGGGGCTTCTGGAAGAGTCCCACCCAAGCCACCTACCTTTGCCTACTGAATCTGTGCTCTCAGATCAAACATCACTCCTCACCCCTCCTGCACCCCACACACCAGCAGGTTCCTTCCTATATCACCACATATTTATATAACATTTAATTTTTTTGTGTGTATTTGGTACAGGGTCTCACTATGCAGCTTGGACTTGTAGTGACCTGCCTGTTTTCAGCCTCTCCTGCACTGGGATTACAGACACCTGGTCTTGGTGGTCAGTTCTGTGTGCCTGGGGCAGGGCCAGCATCACATGTGGTGCCAGGGATTGAATCCTAGTCCCTGCACTTTCCTAAGCAAATACTTAGCCCACTGAACTATCTTGATGGCCCTATTTTTACTTACAATAAAACAATTCTGTCATCAGGTGTTGCCTCTTTGCTTCCTTCTTTATGTGATCAGCTCCAGCAGGTCAAGATACTAGTCTTGTTCTTACTGTATCTGCAGGGCCCAAACAAGGCTTGCATGTGGGAAGTGCTTAATAAGGATCTCATGGAGAGAGCCCATTGACAGAATCTCAGTAGAGAATCTGACTTTGGCATAGAATGTCTCAGGGACAACAGTATGATCATTCAGAACCATTCTTTCTCCCATTCCATTGCTCTGAAGCCCCCCAGGTATACAAATGGCTGGGGAGGATCAAAACTCAGAGCAGGAGGTACCTATGGGAGTCTCCCAGGGACTGTCCTCTCCACTGGGGTTCTTTCCACTGTGCAGGATGGGCGTGCCAGGGGGCTAAATGGGCCTATGACAACCTCAGCCATCTTCCTGGGCCGCAGCATTACAGGGACATCTTCCAAGGGTCATCTGGAAAGCTAAAACAGAGATAGGATGGTGCATGCAGGCTCAGCATAGCATCAGTTCACTGAATGTTCTTGAAACATCCTTTACTTTTACCTCTTTTTATAATGGAAGTGTGGCTCAGGGAAGGAAGAAGACCTGGCCTAAGTCATAGCTAATGCTGCTTTGTTTATCTAACTTAGGGGAATGAGTGGTGAGGACCACTGTGGGAGAGATGGAAGGATTCTTTATAAATTTTTTTTTTAATTTTTAAATTTTTTTGATACAGGGTCTCACTACCTAGTTCAGACTCTAGTGATCCTCTGGTCTCAGCCTCCCTAGTGCTAGGATGACAAGAGTGCACCACCATGGCTGGTGCCAGGGCTGGCACAGTACATGGTGATAGGGATCAAACTTGAAACCTTGTGCATACCAGGCAGGTGCTTACTCTACCGAGCTATCTCCCGTGTCTGATGGAAGGATTCTTGCAACAGTGATTCTCAGGCTTTTTCTGCATTGATGTCACCCAGCATGTGTGCTGAAGCCCAGATGTGTGGCCCCTCCCATTGTAATTGTGGGGGTCTGGACAGGGTCTAAGCACTTGCACTTCTAACAGGTTCCCTGGTGCCTTACTTTGAGGACTGCTGCTTTATGATGGTTTTTTTTTTTTCCCCTTGTGGCCAATAAAGTCACTACCGTTGAATCCTCATGGTCATAGCACCCAAAATTTTACTGAGAGTTTATAATGTGGTTAATGCTGTCCTAAAGACTTTATGTCCACTGACTCACTTAAATTCACAATGTGCCTGTTTTCCGGATGAGGAAAGTGAAGCACTGAGATGTTAAATAATTTGCTTAAGGTGGCACCACTCCTAGGAGCTGAGCTGGGCTTTGAATCCAGGCAGCTGCCAGGCTGTTGGGCTCATGCCCTAAATGCCCCCTGGCACTGCTCAAAGCTTCTTGAAGGGCTTCTCTTGCTCTTCACCAAGCCTGGAGGGGTTTTCCCATCTGAATATTTTTTAAGGCAGAGGCCAGAGGCTGTAGTCACCGCCCTTCCCGAGTTCAGTCTTGAGCCACTTTAAATAGAATTTGAACCTTTCCTAGTGTCTCCAGCAAGTGACAGTTGACATCTCTGCCCGCATTTCAGAGCCAAGCTCCAGCATAATGCTACTTGTTGACGAGTCCTTGGTGAGGTGCAATCAGTGATTATGCTCTGTCAGGGGCATATAAATAGCTTTCCCCTTGGAGTTAGTGGCTCTGGAAGGCACAGGTATTTTGAAACGGATTCTTTGAAGAGCTGGGAGAGAGATGACACCAAGGGCCAGGAGAACAAAAGCTTTGTATTGAACAGTGGCCAAAAATAACTCATACTGGGGGAAAGATGAAATTCATGGTAGTGCGGGGGAAAAACGCAGACATCAACTTTCTTGAGGCTAAGTGGATAAAGTGGCACTGTTAACTGCAGAGTCCCTGATAATATCAGAGGGAATGGTAAGGCTGTAGCTGGAGAGATCCTTGAGGATCTATGAGCCCAGTCTCTTCTTATTTCACATAAAGAACATGAGGCCCAGAAGGGTCAAGTCCTTCTCAAAGTCTCAGTGAATCAAGTATCTTGGGCTCCCATCTAGTGAATGGACTCAGGTACCTGGAAGGCTGGAGGCAGTTTGCCTTAGCAAGGCCCACATGCAGGAGAGGCCAACCAAAGATCGGGCTGACGGTGAGACCTGTTCTACCTGCCTCTATCCCACCGTCATGGATAATAGAAGGGACATTTCCAACAACTCACACTGTTTCGGGTCACCTGATGGCTTCCCAGTGGGCAGGATGAAGAGCAAACCTTTGTGAAATGAGCATAATTCAAACTTTCACGAAGAGGTACAGTCTGGACCACAGAGTCTGGGAAACCTGTGAGAAATTTTTGGCTTCACCATTTAGTAGCTGTGTCCTTTTCAGCAAGGCTTGGGACCTTCAAGATACTCAGCGCCTTCACTGGGAACATGGCTGACAGTAGCAATTAGTGTCACATTTTCAAGAGGATTAGATGAGCAATACAAATAAAAAGATTTAACTGTGATGCTTGCTAGGCACCTACCATGGTTAGTATTTGTATTCATTATTTTATTATCAGCCCTCAAGGCCCTCCAGGATCTGGTCTGAGCCCAGAGTCGTCTTGTCTTCATCGCTGCCTTATTCTCACACATGTTGGTGCTAGCTTCTTGGTCCTTTCTGCTTGGAAAGCCCTTTCTTCTCTTGACCTTTAAGACTCAGCCGTGGATGGTATTTTCTTCTTGGAGAAATGTTTTCTGACTCCTAGTTGGTGTTATGAGCCGCTTCTGTGAAGAAAAGGCCAGCCACAGGTATTGGGTGCATATATTAAGAACAGGCACTTTGGGTTTCCAGGAATCTGAGTCTGAACCCCCATTTTGCCAGCAGCTTGGAGACCTGCCTCTCTAAACCCCACACATCTTGTAGGTATAATAATAAGCTCAGAATTTGTATGAGGATTGTGGATGATCTCTGAAAAGGACTTAGTATAGGCATAAGTACTGAATTATAGTACTTACTTAAGTGTATTAAGTAGCTATTATTTTAATTTGGTAGGCAGCTGGGATTTTAAGTACCTGACTATATTTCATCACTCATGCTTCACCTAGGTGGCTGCCTAATCTAAAATTTCCTGTTTCTGACCATCTTCCCACACTCACTTGTTTCCCTGTCATCCACTGATCTTTCAACCACCCAACTATCTGTCTACAATTTATTCACCCATCCTCCATAGTATATCTATGTGTCCACTGCCTGTCCCGTCAACCTATTCATTGACCATTTATGCACCATCAATTCACCTCTTGACTGCACAATGTCCACTCATCCTTCTGCTCCTTCCACCACTGTACAGGGAGCACCCACTATGCCACACAGCTTGTAGAGATTTATGGGTAAATCAGTGAAGGCACTGTGATGTCATTAAGCCCTTCTTAAGCCACACCCATGTTTTAGAGATTCTCTTACCTGGAACGTTTACATATTTGCACAGTCATTTGCCTGGGCATCTCCTTGGTGGGCTCTGGATTCTATTAGCCGTGCGGTGGGCCCCACCCTTGCTCAACTGTGCAGCTGAGCACAGTGCCTCTTGGAATGTCCCTTATGGAGGAGTCTCCCCTTGAGTGGCTTCCATGTTGTTCCCTTTCCCTACCCCAGCTGAGCAGGCACACTTTTTCTTTGCTTTGTTTTTGCCTTTGTGTCTAGAACTGTCCTTCTACTTCAAAGTTCTCCATTATTGTTGTGTACCTCTGACACTCGGTCTGATTGCTGCTGTCTACCTCTGACACCCTGTCTGCCTGTGATAATAGTAATGTCAGTGATAGTTATTGAGAGCTTAGGATGCCTCCGTCCTTGCCATTATGTTCATGATTTCTTTTGAGCTTCACCATAACATCATGGGATAAGAACTTTCCTAATCCCACTTTACAAACAAGGGAATTGAGCCTTAAAGATGCAGAGTCACTGGCCCCAGGGTACAAAGCTGCTAATTGGCAGAGCCCAGGGTGAGCACAGGCAGCATGACGCCAGAGCTACGCTCTTCTCAATGACACTGTGCCACCCCCTCTGCTATCAGAGAGATGGATGGGACTATATTTGTTCTACTTACGTCAAAGGATGGTCTGCACATAATAAAATGAACCGGAGAGGGATTAAAAAAAAATAAAACGTAGTCAGGAATTAAAAGAAAAGGCTTTGTCACTAAACCTTGAGGATTTCCAGAAGTTATTTAATAGTTCTGGCTCTCTGACATTGTCATCTGGTAGCATCCCTATTAATTCTCCCTAGGGAATGGTGTTGATGAGAAATTCTTGGTAATTGGGAGGAAATTGCTCTCCAATTTTGGAATGGGCCTTGAGTCAGTCACACTGAGTGGGGGTTCCATACAGAGAAGTGGGTTCTCTTTCCCCACAGCAGCAGGGGTGGGGGCCAAACCCAGCTGTCCATGGGTCAGGTGTCCTGAGTACTTCAGATAAAGCAGTTCTCTGGGATTTCACTTTCAGTGCCTCACTTGAAAGAACGACAAAGGAGTCAAAAGCATTGATCTTTTTGCCATGGTTTTAGAATTTTAAGATTTGGATTTGCATGTTGTATGTCTACCTTTCTAGACCCAAAGGGAGGATTTATCCATTTCTGCAGTGCTGGTTCACAGAAGGTATGCTGGATTATACTTGCCCATGTTTCCTAAAAAGGACAATATTGAACAAGATGCTTATCCTTAGCAGGTCCAGGGCGAAGGACTGCCTCTGGGATGGCAAAAAGCCATCGGTATGGAGTGGGCTTCACCAGAAGATGGTGTTCCATTTCTCCATGGAGGCAGGGAAGGTGCTCCCAGCTCAAGGGGCCCACTGGTGAGGCATCCCAAGTCCACAACTGGAGTAAGTCCTGTTCCCAGCAACAGCAGAAGGCATAAACAATGCTGGCCGGATCTTGAACTGACTAGATGACCACAGGGCTCATTAGGTGAGTGAGCACTCCACTACCAAATCAAGAGGGAATGCAAGACAATGGAATTATGTGTCTGTTAAAGGGAACGTTGCAGACGGCAGTGAGTGACAGTTCACGTTGACTACAGGAGGAGCCCGGATATGCATTTTTCAGGCACTATCTCATTTAACTCAGCAGCCTCCTGAGGTGGTTCTATTATTATTCCCCTTCCACAAAGGAGGACATGTACCCGGAGGAACTGAATCACCAGCCCAGTGGCTTAGGTGGCTTGTGCTCACACTTCAGAAGTCAACTCCCTTCTCTCTCCAACTTCTCGGTTTGAAAAACTTAAATCTATAGAAAAGTTACAAAACTAGTCTAATGAATATCCATATATGTTTCACCTAGATTCACCAGTCTTTAACATCCTACTATAAGAAATTCAAGGTTAATGCCATACCTTCTAAGCATTTTATATTTAAATCCATATTTCATATTCAAATTTATCCAACTGTCCTCAAAATGTCCTTTTCAGCTAGTGTTTTCTCAGGCTAGATTCACTCCAGGACTGTGTACCACATTCAGTTGTCTTGTCTCTCTAGTTGTTGTCAATCTAGAGAGCTCCTTCTTCGCTTTTTCTCCTCCCCCTTGCACTTTTCAAGAGTTTAGAAGAACGTCTCATTCTCAGGTGAATGACTCTTTTCTCCCAGTTAGATTGGGGACGAGCATGTTTGGTAGCAGTGCTGTTGAAGTAATACTATGTCCCTGTTAGCGCAACACAGAGAAGGCATGAAACCAAAAACAGGATCACTACGAGTCCGAGCTGCATGGTGAGACACAGTGCCAAAGAAACAAGCAAGCAAACAAACACACAGGACAGAGGTGTTAGGTGGGAAAGGCTGATCAGGATGGGCTGTTTGGGAGAAGCCCCAGCTGCGCATAACTCTAGTGGGCCTGTTCCTAAGGATTGTTTCTTTTTTTTCGGTGGTGGTGGTGGGGGGGGAGGCTCTACAGGGTGTTCAGGATCTCACTACTAGATTGGACTCATAGTTACCCACCTGTTTACAGCCTCCCAAAAGCTGGGATTACAGGCACGCGCCCTCATGCCCAGTCTCAGTTGCTGTCTCAGGCAGCCCTGGGGGCGAAGCCAGCACAGCAGGCCCAGGGATGGAACCCCCAGCTCCTGTGCCTGCTTGCAGGTGCTTTAATCCACTGAGCTATTTGGCCGGCCTTAGTATTGCTTATTTTCTCCAGAATGGAATCCTCTGCTCACTTGAAGGACTAGAAGCCAGAGTCTCTTACAGCTGAGAAGAGAATGAACCCTTGGCTTCCAGCCCAGAAAGACAGCCTGTAATCTTGTCTAGGCAGGAGACCAACAGCCTGATTCTCTGGTATAGACTTTTAACAACACTCTCTATCCCCTGCCATTTCCTACTCTATCCATACAATTCTCCTTTACGGTTGGTACTGGGATTGAACTGAGGGCCTCATGTGTACTAGGTAGGCACCATACCACTGAGCTGTATATCCAGCCATAGTATTTAGTATACTATTGTAAGAGGCACATGACATCACTGGTTCTTGAACCTTTTGGGGATCCATAGCATTCATTAAATAGATTTTCTGGTGTTCCACTGCTTGCCTACATTTTAGTTTTCTTAGCTTTGTAGCATCAGTTTCTATTGCTGTGTCTTCTCTCCCATTGTTCTTATTCTTGTGGGTCTTCTGTTTTATCTTTTTTAAAAATCTTTTTAATTACAATGACAATTTGAAAGGGTATAGAGGCAACTATATATTTCATCAGTTATGTCTATATTTTTTATGCTTACATGTGGTTTTAATTTTCAACATGAGCTTGCACTAACGTGCAACAAACACCTTTGTTTTCAAAGATGTCACATATAAGAGGGATAATAGTTAGAAATCTTTCAATTGCAAATAAGGGAAATTCAACTCCAACTGGTTAAAATAAAGGAGGAACCTGGTGTGTCATGCCAGCCCCGCTCTTGGGACTTGTTGAGACACCCACTGAAATTGGGTGTGGTGGCACATGCCACTCAATCCCAACTCTTTTTTTTTTTTTTAGGTTTATTTCCTTTCTTGGATTTGACTTTTTTTTTAATTGACTTTTTTTTTTTTTTTAAAGAATTTATTATTATTATTTTTTTTTCTTGTTTCAGAACTTTTGTTTGTTTATTTATTTTTATGGCCGGCTCAGCCTGCCCTGAGGGCAGGGCTGGTGTAGCATGTGGTGCCGGGGATCGAACCGCGGTCCCAGCAGCCGCCTAAGCTTTCCTAAGCAGGCGCTTTAGAACACTGAGCCATCCTGCCAGGCCCAATCCCAACTCTTGGGAGGCTGAAAATAGGAGGATCACTATGAGTCTGATCTGTGATGAGACCCTGTACTAAGTACAATTAAAAAAATAAAAATAAAAATAAAAATAAAGGAGGAAATGTATTGGTTCCCATAGCTGAGATGGCTAGGGGGAAGCCTTAGAAACACCATGGATACCACTTACCAATCTCTCTTTCCACTCTAGGATCTCTCTTACCCATTTTTGTCTTTCTGTGATGATTTTCCCATTGCTTTCCATCTGCAGATTTTTACACCTGCAAAATGGGGCTGTCAGGAAGAATGAGTGATGGAAAGGACTAAAAATTAATGTACTCAGCAAACAGAGAAGGTTTCTGAAATCCTAACCAGTAATAAGCATAATTACTCTTCAGAATCTACCCAAAGCCCCCGCCCCCGAGGAGGCACACAATGGGACTGTGGAGAATGCACAGCTCTGCATCAGGAGCTGCCTGAGCTGAGGGAGTGGGGTCGAGTCTGATGAATGAGTCAGCCTGAGCTGGGGAGCAGGCTCATCCCCATCATGGCCCAGGTAGCTATGCTCCACTCCTGATTTGCTGTAGAGCTTGGGGCTGGGGGTGCTGGAGTCTCAAGGTCACAACGACCTTGTGTTTTGTGATGACATGGATATGTTTCTGTGACTGGGTGCTCCAGTTTTCATGTGCCAAGCTGTTTTCCAGGTCAAAGGACAAAGACATGGTCCAAATATCAGCAGGTACTCAATGGAGGACTGGTCTGGGCTGTGAGAAACCCAGGAAGCAGCAAGAGGGAAGGTGCCGGGGGCTGCAAGGTGAGCTGTAAAGTGCAGGGTGAGACAGTGGCTACTGTTGCCAAGGCAGCAACCTTTAGAACTTCTTATGTCACAGAAGCATGGGATTTTCCACAAATCATTTTTGTTTTATTTGGTCTCAGTTTTCTCATCTACAAAATGGAGTCACATTAGCTTCCAACTTATTGACAAATGTTCAAAGCCAGAGAGAATATTTTTGTTATATATTTGAAAACAAAACAAAAACAAAACAACAACAACAACAAAAAAAAAAAACAGGGGCCCAGCAGGATAGCTCGGTGGTCTAAAGCGCCTGCTTGGGAAGGCTTGGGCGGCTACAGGGACTGAGGTTCAATGCCCGGCACTGCATGCTGCACCAGCCCTGCCCTGAGGGCAGGCTGAGCCGGCCATAAAAAATAAATAAACAAACAAAAGTTCTGAAACAAGAAAAAAATAGGATAAAATAAAATAAATCCTTTAAAAAAATTGGTGAATCTATAGAAGGTTAAGATGCAGATATCTGCCTTTAGTAGGGCACCAGGAGTGATTCTATGCTTCTGTATAGCCAGGGAGAGCAAAGAATTTTGCTACTGAGATCACTTTAGTCACTCTTGCCTCCCTGAGACACAGTACTGGACACAGCTAGAAGAGAGAGAGGTTTATTCTGACCCACAGCTTCTGTGGGTTCATCCCATGGCTGGCTCCTAGGCAGATGGTATGTGGAGGAAGAGCCTGGGAGGAGGAAAGGTGCCCCTTTCATGGCTGCTAGGAAGCAGAGAAGAGGGAGCCACGGAAGGCTATGCACTGTTCTAGGTCAGCCCCGGTGGCCTCCTCTACCAGACCCCACCTCCTAAGGCCAAGTCAGTTGTGAACTCACCAGCAGTTCACCTCCCAGATCCAGTCACCTTCCAAACGCAAGAGGCTTTTGGGAAACACCCCAGACCTAAATCTTAACAGGAGGAGACAGAAACAATGAGGTTGATCAGACAATGTGGTAGCAGCCTTTGGCTTCCTTTTGGCAGCAGTCACAAAATGCTCAGTATGTGAGTTCTGGGGCAAAGAAGAGATAGGTAAGCATGTAAAGATGTAACAGAGGCAGTCCTACCACAGGCACCACAAAAAAAAAGCCCCTGTGGAAACCATGAGGGAGTACTTTACATTACAGTCAGATGAGTGGAGGCTGAGCAAGAGTGAGCCTGGTGGATGGAGTTACCTATGGCATCTGAGGAGACTACATGTATGAAGAGGGAACAGGGCACATTACTGATCATAGCTAACGCTCTGGTGAGTGACAGGTGCTATTGAAATTAGCATTATAATTAGTGCTCTTGCTGCTGCTGCTGTTCTCTGTCTCCCAGGGGTTGAGCCTGTGAGCCTCCATCCAGTTCACTCTTAGTGATGTTTTATTTCTCTGCCAGGAAATGCAATTTGTATGGAAGGAATTGAAATTCATTGAGCCTCACTAGTAATAAGAGAAAGCAAATTAGAACCACAGAATATCATTTTGTCTGTTTGGCAGAGATTTTGTTTCTAAAGTGTTATCATCTAGAATGCTTATGATGGGGGGATCAGTAATCTTAAGTCATGTAGATGGGAGAATAGACTGGCACAAAATAATTTGACAAAAATGCATCAAGAGCATTAAAAAAATTTATGTACTTTGACTCATCAATTCTGTGTCTAAAAACAATGGCAAAATGGATATTTAGTTAAAAGGTACACTGTGCTGATTGTTGCAGTGAACAATTGGAAATAGCTAAATGTTTAACCATAAGGGTTAAATGAAATAAGGTACATTCACTCATGAGACTACAAAGCAATTATTTAAAAGGTATTGTTGGGAGCATATCTACTGGTGTAGACATGAGGTTAATTGAAAAAAGCAGGGAACAAAACTGAGAATGTGGTGTGATTCTTGTAGTGGAAATGAATTTTCCACATTCCCAGAAGGTTCTCAAGCAGGGCATGACTTAGAATAGTTCCCAGGCTCATGAGTCAGACAGAGGCCATGCCAGGAGGATGCTATACCTCTGAGGAGATGGGCTAATCTCCTGGAGGAGGAAGGACCGATGGCAATGCATGCCAGGAGCTGCTGTCTCTCTTCTCCACCACATGGAACAGCCTAAAGGCTGAACCAAAGGAAAGCAGAGGCAAGGGGTGAAAAAGTTCACAGCCTCCTTGGAAAACAGAATGCTGTCACTCATCTCCCTGATTCTCCAGGTTGAGGGTGGCAGTGGGGCAACAGACGCCATTTGACTTCATGTTCTACAGCTCACTGAGGGGCCTGAATGAATGAGTCGACATCTCTGCAATGTATGCTATGCTGAATTACTGAATTCTCAGAAGTAGCTGTCTTATCTGATAGGTTAGAAACAATTTCAGCCTAATTGCAAATGTTGACAACTCTTTTGAAAAACAGTTTGAAAAAAAAAAACAAAAAACAGTTTGGCAGCACATAGCACAGGAGTTAGAGTACTTATGTTTGGAAGTAAAAACACAAGTGCAATTTAAGGTGGCTTATTTATTTATTATTTATTTATTTTTTTTTAAATTTATTTATTTATTTATTGTTTCAGAACCTTTGTTTGTTTATTCACTCATTTTTATGGCCGGCTCAGCCCACCCTGAGGGCAGGGCTGGCGTAGCATGTGGTGCCGGGGATTGAACCGCGGTCCCTGAGGCCGCCCAAGCTTTCCCAAACAGGCGCTTTAGGCCACTGAGCCATCCCACCAGGACCCAAGGTGGCTTAAATAAGAAGGGAACTTACTGACTCAGGTAATTACAAAGGGGAGAGGCAGGTCAGCACACGATAAGGATCAAGCCAGTAGCCATGTGACTATGGCTGGTCTCCCTTTCTTCATTCCTCTCCTCTGCTTCACTAGTGAGGAGGGTGCTCATCCCTAGTGAAGAGCAGATCTCTTCACATGGTCACAGGACTGGTAGCTTCAGCACCAGGGCCTCTACTTTCTGAACCAAGGCAGAAGATTACATTATCCTGATAGAAAAAGCAAAATGAAATAAAACACTCGTGGCTCTATGTTCAAAGCAATTGAAATCTTTATGTTGAAGAGACATCTGAGCTCCAATGTTCATTGCAATATTATCCACAATGGCCTAGGTATGAATCAACCTAAGTGGCCTCAAGCATAGACACAGAAGCTGGGCATGGTGATGCACATCTGTAATCATAGCCCTTGGGAAGCTGAGGCAGGCGAATCACTGCAATTTCAAGGCCAGCCTGAACTACATAGCGAGTTCAAGGCTATCCTGGACTGCCTAGAAAGACCCTTTCTCACAAAACAGACAGCAAATAGTATGTATCCACAGTGGAATGCTACTCAGTTTTTAAAAAGAAAGTAAACCTGGAAGACCTTATGTTAGGTGAAATAAGCCAACAGGAAGACAAATACTTTATGGTTTCACCCATATGTGGAATTTTTAATAGGCTGCATTCTCAAAAGTAAGCCCCACCTATGAGTTGCCTGAAGCCTTTAGGGTACATTCTTAATTTAAAGCATAACAGTTCGTTAGGATGATTGAATTGAAGAGATCTGTTGTACAACCTGGTGACTGTAGTTAATAACTGCTAAGGCAGTAGATGGTGTTTTAAAAGTGTATGAGGTAATATGTATGTTAAATAACTTGGTGTAGTAATTTTGTAATTACACATATTTAAAAACATATTATATGTGCTAAATACATAGTTTTTACTTGTCAACTTAAAAAAGTGTGTGTTCTAGTCAGGGTTTTACTAGAGGAACAGATATAATACAAGGAACACATATAACACAAGATGTGCCAGTCCCAGAGTCAGGTGGGGAAGCGTGCCGAGAGCATTTGCACACTGCCAACTGAAGGAGTCAATCTCAAGGTTTTTATACTCACTGCAGTGTTCTATCTCTAATGGTCTCTACCTGGTTTTTACTGGTTTCTAATAGTCTCTAACAATTTCTAATGGTCTCTAGCGGTCAGCTGTTGGGTCTGCAACAGAAGACAGAAGAAGCTATTACAGAATGTTGAAGGATCCGATGTGGAGGCTGACAAATCTGTGCTGGAAGCCAGGAAATAAAGTAGAAGCAGAGTTATTCTGGGGCAGGGCCCTGATGGCTCACAGTGTGAAACAGCCAGGCAATACAGTCAAATTGATAAAATATATTGTCCACCAGGCATCCAGCCAAGTTGATACAATGTATTGACCACTACAATCCACCCCTTGTCACCTTGTCAACTAGACATATTTCTTACAGTGTTCTATATCTGTTCCTTGTATTATATCTGTTCCTCTAGTAAAACTTTGACTAGAACAGAATATGGTACCAGGAGTGGGGCTAGAGAAACAGAATATAGTGATGGCACTTTTTAATGGCCTTAAGTATTCCTTAATTGCTTTGAGACTTGATGAGACCTAAAGACACCATGGTCTCATCTGGTATTAAGGAGCATATGATACTCCTTGGCATGAGGTTTTTAACCTAACATGCCACATAGATCCACTTGATTACCCTAATTAACCACTTGTGAGATCTCAGGAATTTAGAGATTCCATGCAGAAAAATTTTGAATCTCTTTGGCAAAGTAAGGAATGTAATGGTGCCGGCTGGTTTGTCTTAGCCTCATTGGATGAACTTTTGAATGAAAATAAGGAGCTTGAAGACACTATTTCCTGCCTTCAGACTCAGATAAAAAATTTAAAATTTTCTAAGTGTGTCCTGACAGATAATCTCCTCTCTTTTAGCTACAAGGCTGAGGTTACAGAGACCCAAATGCAGTCCCTCATAATTCGGCTGGCTGAACTGCAATGTAAATTAAATGCTCAGCCTTGAAGGGTATCTGAAGCAAAAGTGAGGGCACTGATTGGAAAGGAATGGGATCCCATGAATTGGAGTGGAGATGTGTGGGAGGATCCTGAGGAGGCTGGGGATGTTTAGTTTTTAGATGCTAATGAGGTTATTTTGCCCGTGGAAGAGATTTCACCACCCACTATGGCAGAGGGATCACTGGCTTTACCCTCTGTTATGTTAGTGTCTCCTAATATATCTGGAGAAACCAATCCTGCATGGAATGAACAGAATACTGGTGGGACTCATCTGGACCCACCCTTACCACCTATTTTTGCCTCTAGGCCCATAACCAGGCTTCAATCACAGAAATCACCTAAAGGTAAAGTACATAAGGTGATTCGTGAGGAGATTGGTTATTCTCCCAAATACCTTCTTGAGTTTTCTAACTCTTATAAGCAGAGGCCTAATGAGCAAGCATGGGAATGGATTTTATGAGCATGGGATAATGGTGGAAAAAACACACCTGGATCAGGCTGTTTGTTGATAGGGGCCCACTAAGTAGGGTCTCTGAATTTAATGTTGTGGTTCGTGGAGTAAAGAAAGGTGTTAATAGTGTCTATTTGTCTGGTTGACGGAAGCGTGGCTCAAAAGATGGCCCACAGCGAACGAGTTAGAGATGCCCGATATTGCATGGTTTACTATAGATGAAGGGATTCAGAGGCTTAGGAAAATGGGAATGCTGGAGTGGATCTGTCATGTTAAACCTAATTCTCCACATTTGGAAGATCCTGAAAGCATGCCCTTCACTGGCACCTTTAGAAATAGATTTGTGAGGGAAGCACCAGCACCCCTGAAGAGCCCTGTCATTGCTCTTCTCTGTATGCCAGACCTTACGGTGGGGACAACAGTTTCTCAATTAGGAAATTTAAGGGCCATGGGCTTGACTGGATCCTGAAGTGGCAGAAGTCAAGTGGCAGCACTTAATCATATGGCCAGGAAGTGAAACAATGACCAGAATAATCTGACATGCATAAACCTATGGCACTGGCTGATTAGCCACGGTGTTCCCAAAAGTAAAATAGATGGGAAACCTACAAAATTTTTGCTAGATTTATATAAATGAAAGAATTTAGGGGTGTAAAAACAGAGACCTACTTCAAACTGTGGTAATAGGCAATCCTGGCCCCTCAACCAGTTCCCAGACTTGGACCAGTTTACAGACTCAGAACCCCTTGAATGATGGGGAGGCCAGGTCTCCTTGGGAAGGGATAATAATGTCCTTAGAATTTGTACAGTCAATCTTTCGCCTATCCTTCCCCAGAGGGACTTACGGCCTTTTGCCCAAGTAACTGTACACTGGGGAAAGGAAAACAATCAGACATTTCAAACACTACTGGACACTGGTTGTGAGCTAACACTGATTCTGGGGCATCCAAAATACCACAGTGGCTCTCCAGTGGGAGTAAGAGCCTGTGGAGGGCAGGTGGTCAATGGAGTTTTAGCTAAGGTCTGACTCACAGCTGGTCCAATAGGCCCTCAGCTCCATCCTGTAGTTATTTCCTGTTTCAGAATGTATAATTGGAATAGACATACTCAGTACTTAGCAGAATCCTCACATTGGTTCCTTAACCTGTCACATTAGGGCTATTATGATTGGAAAGGTTACATGGAAGCCATTAGAGTTGCCCTTGCCTGGTAAAATAGTGAACCAAAAGCAGTATGGCATTCCTGGAGGGTTTGTGGAGATTAGTGCCACCATCAAGGACCTGAAGGATGCAGGGGTGGTGGTTCCCCCACATCTCCATTTAAGTCTCCCATTTGGCCTGTGTAGAAGACAGATGGGTCTTGGAGAATGAGGGTAGATTACCATAAACTAAACCAGGTGGTGACTCCAATTGCAGCTGTAGTATCAGATGTGGTTTCCTTGCTTGAGCAGATTAACACATCTCCTGGTACTTGGTATGCAGCTGTTGATTTGACAAATGCCTTCTTCTCCATATCTATCCATAAGGATCATCAGAAACAATTTGCTTTCACTTGGCAAGGCCAGAAATATACCTTCACTGTCTTATCACAAGGGTACATTAACTTTCTGGTCCTGTGTCACAACTTAATTCATAGGGACCTTGATCAACTTTCTCTTCCTCAGGATATCACACTGGTCCATTACATTGATGATGTTATACTGATTCGACCTAGTGAGCATAGTCAGGAGGTACTGCAGGTGCTAGACTTCACTGGTCCTTAGCCATTGTCCCAGTCTCTACCTTCAAGGACACCTCCCCAGAAATTCATTCCAGTCTCATGGAGCCCACTGAGGAGCTGCATGCGGAGTCTAAGCAGAGACTGGTATCATAGAAAGCACAGGGTCCAGGTAAATCCTGACGAAGGTCAAGGAATATAGAGGGGACTGCTTGGCTGGGGAGGTGCTGGCTTGAATGGGAAAGTGTGTCCAGTCCCCTGGTGAGCTGTATGTTCCTTCAGGTTGGATCAAGAGACGTAAGGTGGAGGGATGAGGGACAGGTTAAAGAGAGTGCTGGCCTGATTGTCAGGTTAACGAATGTTAAGTCTGTTTAGAGGATGGCAAATCAGTTTAGAACACTTCGATATAATCCCAAAGGCAATGAGGAGCCAGCAAATGGGTGAATCAGATTGGGAAAATGACTCAGTTGGTTCTGAAGCCCAGAAAGATCCTGGTGGCTATTAGGAAAGAACACCTTTCTCATGACAGACATGGTCTCTGTCTTAGAACACTACCACTTACAACGAAGATGGTTTTGGGTGAGTGGTTTTACCTATCTGAGCATCAGTGTCCTCATCTGCAAAATGGAGATAATAGTATTGACGTATGCACTATGGGGAAGATGCAATGGGACGACTATAAGAAGCAGGCCCGTGTCTTACTGATGAGGATTGGCCATGGGCTAGCCTGTCTGGCTGGAGTCCTGTATCCATCATTTACTAGCTGTATGGCCTGATACAATTATGTGAACTCTTCCTGTCTCCCTTTCCCTATCTTAGTGGTTTGCACCCCATGGGATTATTAAGAAGCATAATCCTAGTGAAATGCTTAGAGCAGTGACAAGAGAAATAAAGAAGGACCTGATAGTAGCTAAAAGTGGGCTGGGGAAGGTATTGGCTTGCCTAAAGTCATACAGCACATATTAGCATCAAAGCCCAGAGTTAAAGCGTTTCCCATGTACAAAGTCTGTTGAGTTTGATTGTTCATCTAATTACTAGTATTAGTAACCATTCTTTGGTTTTATTATTTATTTATTTTGATTGAGGCAGGGTTCTGCTTTGTAGGTTAGGCTGGCCTTGAACTTATTCTGTAGTCTGGGCTGTCCTCAGACTCATAGCAATACTCCTGCTGCCTCAGCCTTCTGAGTGCTGGGATTACAGGGATGCATCACCACGCCCAGCAATATGAGAGAAAATCATGGATTCCAGCCACAAACACTACACAATATTGCCTCTTCTGTGTGTCAATAACCAGTAGGCAATAATCATTAATAATCAAAGAAATCATCACAAATAAGAAAAGGAAGTTAAAGAAACCCTTTGGATGTGGGTTTGTATTCTGGGTCCAAAGTCTGGTTCTACCAACTGGTAGAGCAGAGTCCTTGGGAAGGTCTCTTAACATCTTTGTGTCACTTTTGTTTCATCTGAAAAATGGAGTAAAAATAATAGTCTCCTTCTTAGGAACTTCATGAGGGTTAAATGAGTTAGTATATGTAAGTGCTTTCTGTACCTCGTACATACAGAACATCAAAAAATGTCAGCTGGGGGACAGAGAGGACTGTGACTCCTGGGTGTTTACTCTGCACCAAGATTTACATCCATCATCCTATTCCAGACCCACAAAAATTACAGAGGAAACTCTACACCCTGCACACCACATCTACTGTCAGCCTCTGTCTCTCTCTCTCTCTCTGTGTCTTAATGACAAATAAGAACTTAAGTTTGAGGGCCTTGAGAAACTTGCCAAAGTCACACAGCAAGTATGCGGTGAAAGTGGGAGCTGAATCTCTGTCTACTTGATTCAAAGTCTGATTCCTTAGCTACCCACTATTCTTCCATTAGTTAGTAGCCCCACCAGAGTTTGAGTAGCATGGGGGCGAAAGCTATATCTTAGCAATTTTCATCTCCCCAATCCCACACCCACTCCCCACTGCTGGCCCCAGAGTAAGCATCAAGAAACGTTTGCTGAATGAATTGTTGAACTTTCCTCCCACTTCAGGCACCTCAGATCCTTCAAGGCCTCCTTCTCGACAGCCTTGGACCAGCTTTCACTGAACACAAAAGTAGAGGTAACGAAAAAAGTTCCTCTCCAGGTATAGAATTAGAATGCTCCAATTGAGCATACCTCTAACTGTATAAATACATGTATCTATATAAATAGTAGCACTCACAAAGGTTGCCAGCTTGGTGATGTGGTTGAATGGGAGACTAACAGTGTGATTCATGGCTCAGGTCAAATTTAACTCTAACCTATTTGTGCAAGACAGATTTACATCAAGAGTGCTTTCTGCTGTACAATGGCCATGGGCCCACCTTCCCAGGGACAGGATGTTTCCATGTCAACCCCCAGTCTCCTGCTGCTGCACATGCAAGTTAGATCTGGAGCCTTTTGCTACCTCCCCAACCTTGTGGGTCTAGTTAAGGACCAGGTGTGGTTAGCATGGGAAGGGGTCACCTAAAACTAACAGAAGGCAATCTACCAAGAAACCTGGGAATGTGCAATGAATATCATTTGGGGTGGGTAGTCTAAAGAAAGCCTTTCGTGTATCAGTCCATGAAGTTCTTCATCCATCCATTCATCTATTCATCCTTCTGTTTATATATAACAGCTATGTGTTCACCTATGGCATTCATCCATCTGTGTTTTTAATCCATTCATCCACCCATCCATACATTCATTTATCTGTTCATCCATTAGGTCCACCCAGCATATTCATTTATCCATTCATTCAGACATTTATAAAGCATCTATTGAGCATCTGCTATGTGCCAATACTGTACTGGACCCTGGAGATATCTGGACATTTAGACATAGTTCTTGCCTTCTTGGAGGTTATGTAGCTTGATCTCAGATAAGCAATTATGCTGGTAGTCAGATTTCCATTGTTTCAACAAAATACCTGAGAAACTAACTTAAAAAGAGGAACTATTTATTTTTGGTAGTGGTTTCTGAAGTTTCAATTCATAGTTAGCTCAATCACTTTTGAGCTTAGGTGAGGCAGTGCACCAACGGCAGTGGGAGCTCAGAATAGAAGAAGCTGCTTGCCTCAGGGCAACAAGAGAGGGAAAGGAGAGAGGGAGAGAAGGAGGGAGTATGGGAGAGGAAGGAGGAAAGGAAGCAAGACCCAATATTCTCTGTAAGTGCAAACCTGTATGACCTGCCTTGCTTCCACTAGATCCCACTCCTAACATTCCTAAAACCTCTCTCAGTCATGCCAAAGGCTAGCAATCAAGCCTCCAACACATGGTCTTTGAATGATATTTAAGATCCTCATTATAATATTCTGTTCCTGGCCATCAAAGGCTCATGTCCATCTAATAGACAAAGTGCACTTAGTTCATCTCCAAGAATCCAAAACTCTTTTTTTATGTATTTGGTACAGGGTCTTACTATGTAGCTCAGATTTGTAGTGATCCTCCTGTTTTCAGCTTTCCCAGCACTGGGATTACAGGCATGCACCACTATGCCCAGTCTCAAGAATCCCAAAATATTAACAGGTCCATAACAGCTCAAAAGTCCAAGTCCAAATCATCTTGTGATATGCAAATCAAAGTCTTAGCTGTGAACAAAAAGAACAAGTTAAATACTTCTGAGATACAGTGGCACAGAGTAAGCATTTTTATTCCAAAAGGGAGGGATGAGAAAATAACTAGGAGAAATCAGACTAAGACTGAAGCACATTAGGGCAAACATTAATTCCCATGTCTTGTTGGGCATCCAGGGCATATGGCAGCAGGTTGTTGTCTTCCCAAGGACTTGAGCCTCCTGCTCCCATGGTCTTGTTGGCTGTGGCCCACATGGCCTCTCTCTTGGGAAGGCTGTGTTGCTGCCTACAGCATCTCCAAGCAGGCATTCCATGTTTCTGGCAGCTGGACTTCCTGGGACCTCCACTGCAACTTTGACTTCACTGTCAGAGCTTCATGAACTGCTCTCTCAGGGGCTGCTTGCAGGGACTGTGATTTCTTTATGCTCTGTTTGACCTCCAAGGTTTTCTTCTGAAATCTCAGTGAAGCCTTTGTGATATCACAGCTCTGCATTCTGTAGGCCTACCATACAAGTGCCAGTGGACAGGGTCTGAGGAGGTTTCCAAAATTGGGATAAGGAGCCTAATTCACCTGACTCATAGGATAGGTTTGCAGGTTCACTGACTCTCATTGCAGAAAACAAATCAGTCAGCAGGAGGCACTGGAAAGGTTTCATTAGAAGGAATTCAAAAGTTCACACACAAAGAAATAGAGTACAGGCCTTGAGGCAGGATGGGGAGAGAGAGAGAGAGAGAGAGAGAGAGAGAGAGAGAGAGAGAGAGAGAGAGAGAGAGAGAGAGAGAGAGGAAAGACAGACAGACAGAGACAGAGACACCCAAGTTTTTGGGACAGGGAACATATATGTTTCTCTTGTGGGGGTGAAAACCCTGGGAAAATTACCCCTCAGAAGGGTACTAGCATGTATTACTCAGATGAACCCAGTTTTTATTTTTATTTATTTTTTTTTTTATTTTTTTTTTTTTTTGTCTTTTTGAGACAGGGTCTCAGTATGCAGTTCTGGCTGGCCTTGAACTCACTTTTGTAGCCCAGGCTGGTCTCGAACTCACATCGATCCTCCTGCCTCAGCCTCCCGAGTGCTGGGATTACAGGCGTGCGCCACCACGCCCAGCAAACCCAGTTTTTAAAAGATGGGCAATTTAAACATTCTTTCAATTTCTTAACCTGTTCTTTTATCTTAGATCAGATTCCTATTCTTCTTTTAAAGTCAATTTATAGATTTTCAGTATTTATGAAGAATTTTGGCTGTGATGGATCTAGAAGGAAAAGTGCCTATATTTAAGCAAGGAAATGTATATATTAATCACCTTAGGGGACTTTAACTGAGTTGTAGAAAATGTTGTTTTTCTGGTCAAACTACCAGAAAATTTTTGTGCTCACCTGTTCTTTGGATAGGCAGGGTCTTGCTATGGAGTCCAGGCTGTCCTTGACCTCTCTGTGTTCCCAGGATGGCCTGAGACTCCTGGTGATCCTCCCTGTTTTAGCCTCCCAAGTGCTAGCATTACAGGTATGTGCTACCACCACAGCTGGTTCCATTCAGGTTTTGCTCCTGATTCTCACTGTAAATCTGTCTAAAACAGCCAGCAATGTTCATTCTAGGGCCTGACCACTTTGCTTCCTTGAAATTTCCTCTACCAGATAGTCTGTCACCTTTAAACAGCTGCTGATAAAGGTCTGAGGGCATGGACAGTTGTGGGTAATAGGCCTTAGCCCAAATCCCACCAGATTCCTCATTTTTCCCTGAAATCTCACGAATGGCGTCGTTACTATGTACATTCCTGTCAGCATCCTGTCTTTCAAGCCTCCCCTAGAATTGCCCATCTAGCTCTGCTTCTAGCACTCTAGGCTTTTTTATAACCCACTTGTCCAATCTTTCTACATTCCTCCTGCAAGCCAGTTCTCAAATTTCTGAACCACATGGTCAGGCATACTCACAGCAATGACTCTACCTCTCAGTACCAGCTTTCTACATTAGTCAGCTTTTCAATGAAGTGACAGAAATACCTGAGAAAAATAAATGCAGGGGAGGAAAGGCTGATTTTGCCTTACAGTTTCTGAGGTTTCAGCTTGCTTGGCTCAGTTACTTTTGGGCCTGTGGAGAAGAAGCATCATGGAGACAGCAGTGTGTAGTGGAGGAGGCTGCTCACCTTGTGGTGGTCAGAGACCAAGGAAGGGGTGGGGCCAGAGAGGGGGAGGGGGAGGAGAAGAAGAAGGAAAAGGAGGGGGAGAGCGAAGCTGAAGGGGAGGGAGGGCATGGAGGGAGCAAGGGGGACAAGAGGGACGAATCCCCACCATCTCCTCCATGATCATGCGGCCAAGGGCCTCACTTCCTTCCAATAGGCTCCACCACCTAAGAGTCCCAGCATGCAGCCTTTGGTGGACACTTATGATCCAAATCCTCCTCAGTCATAATGTCCAAGGAGCACTATAGAAAAGTTAGGTAGTGGTAAGAGATTCTTTACCTGAGGAGCTTTGTGGGGCTGTGGGTCAAGGTAGGCTTCCAGGAATTGATGGATGAGAACCTGCCTGCCATCTACAGGGAGCAGATGGCTCTTTCAGTTCCCTGAAAAGTGTTTGGAGAGCCGTGAAACAAAGAAAACCTTGGTGGGAGCAAGAAACAAATTTACTTTGGTG
This sequence comes from Myocastor coypus, assembly GCA_004027025.1. Taxonomy (NCBI): domain Eukaryota; kingdom Metazoa; phylum Chordata; class Mammalia; order Rodentia; family Myocastoridae; genus Myocastor; species Myocastor coypus. Next base: position 65,439 of record PVJA010002866.1, on the reverse strand, counting down.
TAGTAAGGAGGAACATGGCCGGCGACTGGGTCAGGGAGGCACTGGGATGCCAGAGCAGCCAAGATTTCATAGGGCGTGGGAGGATCCGGTGTCTGAAGAGGTCCTGACTTCTGCTGATTCTTTTATTTCTGGGAAGTAGAATGTTCATTCCTCTGCTCAGTAGAAACATAAGCCACAGTGGAAAAACACAGAGCTAAGCTGACCTCTTCTTGGCCATAGCCAGGCTAACCTTTTCATTTCTTCAGGCCTCAGGCTTTTCACTTATAAGATAATGATAATTCTTTCTTATTTTTGTCCTTGAACTAATATTTAGGGAGAAACTACTGTATATCAGGTACATTTCTGGACACTGGTGGTATTGCCAATGACCACAACAGGCAAATTAACTGTGCTGTTATAAGAACTTAATGAGATAATACACATAAAATGTTTGGCATTATGTCTGGTCCATGTGAGTGCTTATTAGATGATGGCTACTTTGATTATGTTTAAAACTAATCAGAGAACACTTCCCTAACATTGCCAGCACACTGGGAGCCTAAGGAAATAGCTGGCAGCATTTTCTCCTTTGACCTTATTCACTTGTCCTACCAAACCAGCACCCTGAAAGATGTCTGTCAACTCCCTTTCTCATGTGACAGCCAATCAGTCAGCCACCAAGCCCCGCCTTTTCTGTCTTTTAAATACCTCAAATTTGTCTACTCATTTGCAGCTACAATTTGTGGACATTGCTTAGGGTTCTTAAATCTCATACCTGTCTGTCAGATACTGGTAACTGCTTACCAAAAATATACATTCCCTACTTATTCTACATGGAAAAAAATAAGACTTTACTGTATCTGTAGCATGTGTGGTCTCAGGTTAAATAGTCATTTCTTAGCCTTCTTTGCACTTGAGAGTGAGTTCTGGCCAAGAACTTAGAAAGAGATATTCTAGGGGTTAGGGAAAACTAGATACAACCCTTTTTGCCTGGCATGCATTTTTCTTTCGGAGGACATGAATGCAATAAGAAGTATAATGATGGAAGTCAATGTGATGGGACAGAGTGACAAAGAAGCTTTGCTTTGGGATAATATGGAGAAATACCTGATGGCATGAGTAACTGCTGACCTCTGAATTTCTTGTGAAAAGAACAAACTTCTATTTTACATAAGCCAAGCCAGCATTAGTTGGGTTCTATGTTACTTAGAGCTGTAAGGGTGCCTGTATGGTTTGCCAGTGTCAGTACAAAAGCCTCCCAATGCGCCTTCTCTAACTTAGTCCTTCCAGTTCTTCTGCATGATAAGCCACAGTCCTTCCTTCCTTCCTTCCTTCCTTCCTTTCTCTCTCTCTCTCTCTCTGTCTCTCTCTATTTCTTTCTCTTTTGTGGAAGGCTCAGCCCACCCTGGGCTATAGTGCTGGGGATCAAACTGTGGTCCTTGGGCTTCCCTAAGCTCACTTAAGTAGGCACTTTAGATCACTGAGCTATCTTACTGGCCCAGGCATAATTATTTCTTGAACTATTCGAAGTATGATCAATCTTACATTGAAATATTTTCAAAAGTTTTCCATGACCTATGACAGTTGCTGGGATTGATTATTTTTGTCCCCTAGCTTGATGTCAAATATGTTTTCAGAGTTTGAGACTGCCCTGAGCACGTTTTTCCAAGAAACCAATATTCCCAACAGTCACTACCACCACCAGATGATGTGTACGCCCAGCAACACACCTGCCACACCGCCCAACTTCCCTGATGGCGCTGGTCATGTTCTCCAAGCTTCGCACTTCGGAGGGTCTATAGAGCAACAACAGCCCCATGTCGGCCACGGTCTGCTCCCCCCGCCTGCAAACTTCACCCCCTTCTGGGCCTCCTCCCCACCCAGCCGCCAGGCACCCTGGATGCTGCCCTCCTCCTCTATCTCATTCCATTGCCTTCACTGCCCACAGCCCACGTGGTCCCTCGGAGCACAGCAGGGGGGCACCAGCAGAAAGCCATGGCGGCTATGGATGGCCAGAGATGAGACTGGATGCTGCCAGGCCCTGGACTGGAGCAGAGGGGGCAGTCCAGGGTAGTGGAGACACAGGAGGGCCAGAGAGGTGGGGGGGACGGGGAGGGTGAGGGGTTTCCTGGAGATCGCACTGGAAGATTTTATAAAAAGAATTTTTTGGGGCTGGGGAGATAGCTCCGTGGCACAAGTGCCTGCCTGGCAAGTGCAAGGTCGTGAGTTTGAACCCCAGTCCCACCAAAAAAAAAAAAAAAAAAGAATTTTTGTGGGTGGGTGGGTGGGGCCAGTAAACTTGGTGTGCCACTTGGGCACTTGGGTCCCTCAGGAGTTTTTCTTTGAGCAAGTTTTTTTCTCTTTTTAATATATAACTATAATATATATGGACATATAAATATAACTAATGTATGTGACAGTGGGGCTGCACATTTGGGGTGCTGGGGGCAGAGGATGAGTGTGGAAAGAGTCCCTTGAAGCCATATCTGCAAACAGGAAGGCCACCCCCTTGTTCCTGCCTGGAAGGGTTCCACAGGGCCCTTTGTGGCATTACCAGGCTCTCCCAGCCCTGTTGCTGCTCCTTGCTGCTGCCCTTCATTGCTGTTTTTGTCCCCTGGTGGTTTTGTGGCTGCTGTGAGCCCTGTCTCCAGCTGGGTGCACATGGTTCAAAGGACTGAAGAGCTGGCTTGAGTCAGGTCAGACTTTGTCCAGTGGGGGACTCAAGTGTCCTGTCTCACAGGCACCCAGCCTCTCCCCTTGTGTCCTGGTTCAAGGAAACAGACCCAGGAGAGTTTGCCCTTGGGTCATGTTCCTAAATCAGAATCTCATCTCACCAGGGTGAAATTTAAATTTAAAAACTTAAAAAAACAAATATGTTTTCAACTCCGTTTTTGTATTTCTCATAGCACATCTCACATCCTCAACCTCTGCAATGCTGAAAAGTCATTTATTTATTTATTTATTTACTTTGTTCCTTTTTTTTCCTCTTAGTATTGGGGATCAAGCTCAGGACTTGCACTTACCAGGCAGGTGCTTATGCCACTGAGCTATCTCCCTGGTGTTAAGGCACCCAGCTGTGGGCCCTCTTCCCTCGCACCACCCCCGATGTTTCCAGATGTACCAACTACAACTGTGCTGCAAAGATTTAACCTTGACTGTCTGGGCCTGGATGATTATGCATATATCTTTTTTATTTTTTTATTTTTAATTTTTTGTAGAACTGGGGATTGAACTCAGGTCCTTGCACTTGCCAAGCAAGTACTTATTCTACTAAGCTATCTCCCCAGCCTCAACACATACAGCTTTCTTTTGGCTTGCTTCAAGGACTCTATACTTTGTGCCCAGAACACCCTGGCCCGCCAGGGACACTTTATGACTTTCCTTGCCCACCTGCTCAGATCAGCCTGGCCCAGCAAAGGACACTTGATGGCTACCCTTCTCCAATCCTACGGGCTCTATAAAGTGCCTGCCTCCCCAGCCATCAGTGCTGTTCAGGTCTGTTGGGCAGCCTGGCACATGCTAGTTGCCATAAATAAACTGCTCCTTCTGTGCCAGCTGGTGTGAGTGTGGTCTTGTGTGGGTTCAAGACTTCCTTTTTCCAGACAGTTTTCCTGTCTCCTGGCCTTTTTTTTTTTTTAAAGAAAAGAAAAATAGTTTTAAAAAACCCCAAACCATTAGAAATGATACAGAATTTCATTCAACAAAATGGTGGGAATTCAACAATGGTTGTTATATTATATTGCATATTGTTTTCTTCAGATTAATTGTTCAGATTACCAGATAAAAAATTATAAAGAGGAAAGAAAAGCATTAAGCATTTACAATTTCTTTCAATAAGAATTAGAAATAAAATCATCCAAGCTGTCCTGTGTATATACATACATATTTTTCCCTTCTTTCTTTTCTCCTTTCGCTCATCCTAGTTGTTCCTTCCCTTCAATTTTTTTCTCTTTCACAGGAACTATTGTAACTTTTGCATTTTGTTTAATCTTTTACTTTCTTATACTAGTGAGACAATATGATGTTTACACGTGTGAGTCAGATTTATTTCACTTATGAGTCTGGTCTCTGGTTGGATCCATTTTCCTCTAAAAGCCTCCAGTTTATCTTTTTTTTTTTTTTTTTACAGTGGAGTAATACTCCATTGTATAAAAATATTGCATCTTTTCTATCCATTTCTCAGTTGATGGACGTTTGGCTTGTTTCCCCATATATCTGTGAGACGTGATGTTTTCAGTACTTCTGGAAAACTACCCAGGAGGGGAACAGCTGGGTTGAATGGGATCTCCAATCCTAGCTTTTTTTTTTTAAATAATTTTTTATTTTATTTATTATTTTTATTCTTGTTTCAGAACCTTTGTTTTTTGACTCATTTTTATGGCCACCTCAGCACATCCCGAGGGCAGGGCTGGCACAGTGTGTGGTGCCAGGGATCGAACCGCGGTCCCTGAAGGCGCCCAAGCTTTCCCAAGCAGGCACTTTAGACCACTGAGCCATCCCGCCGGGCCCCTCCAATCCTAGCTTTTTAAGGAATCTCTACACTGATTTCCATAGTGGTTGTATTAGTCTATATTCCCACCAACAATGGAGAATGCAGAAAGTTCCTTTTATTCCACAGCACCATTATCATTTATTGGTTGACTTCTTTATGATAGCCAACCTTTCTTGGATGAGATGGAATCTCAGTGTTGTTTTAATTTGCATTTCTTGAATGAACAATGATATTGAACATTTTTTCATATATCTATTTGCTATTTGTATTTTTTCCTGTGAGAAGTGTATATTTATCTCAGATGCCCAATTTTTGATTGGGTCTTTGAACTTGGGGGGCCTGATTATTTATTTATTTATTTAATGTTTTTTGTCTTTCTGAGACAGTCTCGCTATCCAATTCAAGCTGGCAGTGAGCTCACTTTTGTAGCCCAGGCTGGTCTTGAATTCACACTGATCCTCCTGCCTCAGCCTCCCAAATACTGGGATTACAGGTGGGAGTCACCATGCCCCATGTTTGAGGCCTGATTTTTTTTTTTAATTTTATATGTTCTAGATAGAAGTCCTTTGTCTGAGGGACAGTCAGATAATTTGTTTTTCCCAACTGATGGGTTTCTTTTTACTCTGTTGGTGATTTCTTTTTTTGCAGATTGCTTCCTCAGCATTCTTTTTAGATTTCAGGCAATTAGAAGCTATCCCTAGGCAGGGAGTTGGGGGAGATGGACTATATCCTTAGCATCACGGCTTAGTGCAGAACATTCCCTCCTGTTGTCCACAGACTTGGGTTGAAGAGTTGCCCAGGACCAGGTATGAACGGGGGGATTATTTGCTCAGGCTTCCGGGCAAATTCCTACTTCCATGGGAGTTGTGAGCTGAAGGTGGAGCTGTACATATCCCTATAGCCTCTGAAGAATCCTTCTGGGGAAAGCTAAGAGCATTGGAGGCAAAAACCAGGAAAGGCAGAAGGAAGCAAAACTGGAAGGCCACCACTGACACTCTCGGGCTCCAAGTCAGACCACACCTGAAGACAAGTGACCTTCAGACTTCCTAGTTTTGTGAGCTGATAAACAATCTTTTTGTTAAAGTCTTCTTAGGCAGGGTTTTCTGTCATCAGAGAAAAGTTAACCTAACACAAAGCTGTGGCCCTTTCTGACAAGTGCCTGCTTGTCCTTAGCATCAGCTCATATGTCTGCCCTAGGAAGCCCTTGCTGGTGTACCTATAGATGTGACTGCTGCCCCTTTGGGGATCACTAGTCCTCATGATGCAGAGCACTGTGATTATTGGTGACTGGTGTTCCCAAGTGGGTGGCAGAGTCCTGAGAATGGGACCTCGGTCTCCTGCTCCTGGGTGCCCAAAGTCATTTTCAGTGTGCAGTGGGTTATTATTATTATTATTTGTACTAGGAATTGAGCTGAGGACCTTGTGCTTGCCAGGCAGATGGCGTGCTGCTGAGCCATACCCCTAGCCCTATTACAGGTTTTAAATGTAATCATCAACTACATGGAAGAATGAATGAAAGGTAATTTTGGGGTATCAAAGACCATTTTGGCACCTTGCTCAGCCTTTTCTCCTTCATGAATAGTGTCATATTAATCCTCCATTAACTCATGACACTGACATTGCAATAGTATTTTAAATAAAATCACTACATTCAAGTTTACTTAAATTTAAAGCAAAAAAATGAAACTAAAGTGATATTGAAGTAATTGCTGAGCCTCAAGCAATTTTTCTTCACACAGGAGTTAATGTTTCCTGCGAGATCACTCTAAGGAACTTACTAAAGAGATGTAATAATTAAATGCAATGTAGGGTTGTGGATTAGATTCTGCGCTGGAGAAAAGACATCAGTCAGAAAATTGATGCTATATGAGTCAGGTCTCCACTTCAGTGCATGGTATTTGACCAATATCGATTTCTTGATTTTGATAATTATACTATAGTCATGTAAAATGTCAACATTAATGAAACATGTACTAATTTGGGTTTTGTATTTCCAACCTTCCTATAATTCTTTATTTTTTCTTTTTTATTTATTTGTACATTTACTCATAGTTGTCCCAAACTAGAAACAATGGGTGGATATTAAAAAAAAAAAAAACTAGCAGGATATTCATATAAAATAGTATAAAATCAACACAGATGAACCTCAAAGGTAGTATGCTGAGTGAAAGTAGACAATTTCCAGGTGACATTCTGTAAGACTTTATTTATGAGACATACTAGAAAAGGCAAACCTTATGATATAGAACAGATAAATGTTTATCTGATCCTGGAGTGGGAAAACATGCCTGGCTTTTTTGGGTGAGAGAACTGCTCTGTCCTGTGTCAACCTATTATGTATAAAACTCACAATTCACAGAATTAAGAAACAAACAGGGTTGGGGAGATACCTCAGTAGAATAAGTGCTTTCCAGGCAAGCACAAGGTCCTGAGTTTGATCCCTGGTACTGCAACAAATAAAATAAATGAAGACAAACGAACTGCATATCAAAACTAGTTAATCATACAAGGTGTTAATCTGGAATTTAAAACAATGAAAACATTTCTCCCATTAAAGCTTTTTAATTATTTCAAAATAAGAAGGTCTTTTAAAAGATCACTGAGAGTTTAAGAAAATGATAATAGAATATTAGAGCTGGTTTTATTATATTCTCATTCTGGTGAGTATAGAATTACTCCCTGCTATGAAACATGATGGGATTATAATGCTTTTCATTTTCTCTTCTCCAATTTGCCAGTGTCTGTTAATTACTTTTATATTGTCAAAATTTAGACATTTACATCTTTCTTTGGCAACCATAGTAGTACTGGAGTTGTTTAATCTTAATTATGTATTTCAATATAATGTGAATAACTTGTCCTTTTGTTTTCTAAATTCTTTAAATTACCATTTTGTCGAGTAAATTTCATATAAAGGTACATTTTCTGAGATTGGCTAATGGCTACCACTGTGCCCCACAACCCCAGGCGTACTGGAGGAGGTCTGCATGTTGGCATGAACTACACACTAAAACCTGGCTAGTATGAAAGTATGGGATTTGTGGCTAGTTGTATAGACATTTTGTGATCAGACTTCACTATTTTGTGTCATTGGACTTTTAAAACCTTTGAATATTCATATAGCCACAGTCAGAATCAGAAAATAGAGCAGTTCCATCGTCCTTTGAAATTTCCTCATGCTGCCCTTTTGTAGAGAACTGGCTGGACCAGTGATGGCAAAGCTGTTAGAGCCTTCAATAATGAAAACAGCTGGCTGCAGCATGTGTGTCACAAGTTTATCATTACTACTACCCTAGACCTTTGTAGTCACTAATCTACTCTCTGTCCCTATAGTTTTACTAAGCAGATAATTCTATTACTAAGTAGAATCATAGTATGAGACCTTCAGATTCTGAGACCATTTGTTCTCCATGATGCTTCTGAAATACACATGTGCACTGTGTGTATAAACAATTCATTCTTTTTACTGCTTACTAGTGTTGCATTGTGCGGGTGATTGACAAGTGGCTTAGCATTATGTGAAAGACAGAATGAGCACACCATTTTCCTTCCCATCATCAGTGTAAGAGAGTTCTAGCTGTTCTGCATCTTAATCAATAGTAGACATCACAACATTTTTCTCCTGTTAATTTTAGCCATCCTAAAATACCACTGGTATGTAGTGGTACTTCATCATGGTTTTCCTTTTTTCATTACCATAAAGGCTAATGATGTTGAGCATTCACAAACTTAGGCATTACTCATCCATCTTTTTTTGTAAAGTAGTGTTTAGATTTTTGCCTGTTTTTGTCTTTTTGTTGGATTTGGATAAGCCCTCATAAATTCTGAATACAAGCCATGTGCAAACCATGTGATTTGCAAATATTTTCTCATCATATGTAACTTTATCTTTTATTTTCTTAGCAGAGAAAAATCAAAATTGTGAAGTCCAATTTATTGAAAGATTTTAAATGCATCATTCTTTGGCATCATGTTTATGAGCTAAACAGAGGCGATAAAATTTCCTCTCATGTTTTCTTTCAAAATTTTTATGTCATACATTTTACCTGTGGTCGTTTTGAGTAAATTTTTGTATAAAGAGTGAGACATAAGAGCCGGGCATGGTGGTGCATGCCTGTAATCCCAGCAATTGGGAGGCTGAGGCAGAAGGATCAGTGTGAGCTTGAGAGCAGCTGGGCTACAAAAGTGAGCTCAAAGCCAGCCTGAACTGCATAGCGAGACACTGTCTCAAAAAGACAAAAAAAAAAAAAAAAAAAAAAAAAAAAAAAAAAAAAAAAAAAAAAAAAAAAAAAAAAAAAAAAAAGAAAGAAAAGAAAAGAGTGAGGCATAAGTTGAAGTTTTCTTCATGTGGATGTCCAAGTGACTCAGATGCTATTTATTGAAGGCTACCTTTATTCTATTGAATTGTTTCAAAACTTTGTCAAAAGTAGTTGACCACGTTTATGTGGCTCCATCTCTGTATCTTTTAGTCTATTCCATTGATCTATCCTTTTCTTTTTTACTACTTCTCTATTTTTATTACTGCAGTTTTATAGTAAAGGTTAAAATTGAATAGTGACAGCTTTTCCACATTGCTTTCTTCATCAAAATTGTTTAGGTTTTTCTTTTTCATATCCACACAAATTGTAGAATTGTCTATACTTACAGAACAAGTCCTACTATGATTATGACTAGGTGCCTTCTTTCATTTGAGGGAAATTAATATCTTAGCTATGTGGAGTGTTTTGAACAATGAGCATGGCAAGCTTTTCATTTACTTAGGTCTTTCATCAGTGCTCTGTAGTTTTCTGCAAACAGGCTTCATACAGGTGTTACTGGTTTTAGACCTATGTATTTTGCTTTGGGAAAGTTTATTGTAAATGATACTGTTTTTTAAAGTTCCAGTTTCTAGCTGTCCACTGAGTGTGTATAGAATATGATAAATTTTGTGCATTGGTCTTACACGCTGTGACCATGTCAAATTTACCAGTTTTTTTTTTTTTTTTTTTGTCTTTTTGAGACAGGGTCTCAATGTTCAGTTCAGGCTGTCCTTGAGCTCACTTTGGTAGCCCAGGCTGGTCTCAAACTCACATCAATCCTCCTGCCTCAGCCCCCCAAGTTCTGGGATTACAGGTGTGAGCCACCACGCCTGGCAAATTTACCAGTTTTAAAGCTTCTCCTTTTCATAGATTTGTTGGAATTTCCTCTTTGGTTAAGTATTTCTTACTTCCAGGACAAAGAACAGCTAAAGAATTGCATGATGACAAAGCCAACCCTGCATAGTTTACTAAAAGTTATCTTAGAGAAGGATCGAAATGATTACAACTCCATGAAGGAGAATGGAAAGAACCCACAGAATAGGGCAAACGATTAAACACAGGAGAAGAAGAGGTATACAAAAGCAGTCCTTCAACTATTCTTTTGTATACAGCAGTAGAATATGTCCATCAGCATATTCTACAGATGGATTTTTTTTTTTTTTTTGTCTTTTTGAGACAGGGTCTTGCTGTGCAGTTCAGGCTGGCCTTGAGCTCACTTATGTAGCCCAGGCTGGTCTTGAACTCACTCTGATCCTTCTGCCTCAGCCTCCCAAGTGCTGGGATTACCAAATGGATTTCTCTTTCACTCTGTGTGTCATGATTCTGTCTGGGTCTACAGGGTGTATATCAAGGAAATAGCAGAAGCTCAATCCCACAAGTGACAACTGGACACCAGTAAGCATCATGGACACTGTCCATGTACACGACATACTAGAACTTTGTGCATGTTATGGTTTATGTATAGTTGTCCCCCCAAAGCCTCATGTAGTCATTGGGTAGGAAGTGGCACACTAGCTGGAGGGCTCTTGCAGCTGTACTTTAGCAGGATAAGGAAGTGGCCTTTGGCTTTAGCTGGCTGAAAACCTTCAGAAAAATCATGAGTGAGTACTGGGTGTGATGAAGTACCTTTCATGCATCAATTAATAAGATAATTTGGTTTGCTTACTTTACTGTGTATTATACACATGGTGGATTATATTGATTTTTAAGTATAAACCAGTATTTCATTTTTTAAACTTTTAAATACTTATGTCATTATATCTTAAATGGATTTGTTTGGTTTGTTTGTTTTGGCTTTTTGAGATAAGGTCTTGTTATGCAATTCAGGCTGACCTTCAGTGCTCAGCAGCACTGCACCTGACTGGGTTTGAGTCCAAGCACACTCCAGAGAGAACTCATTGTGTATTCTGGGCTGGCCTTGGACTCACAGCAATACTGCTTCAGCTGCCCAAGGCCTATGATTGTAGGCATTCACCTCCATGCCCTGCTTAAGTGGATTCACTGTAGATCAGCTTCAATAGTTGAATCATGTATTTATGTTTTGCCCAAATCTGAAGATCTGCATACACACACACACACACACACACACACACACACACACACACACACGGGATTTGCTAGTATTTCACTGAAACCATAGTTATGAGTCTCAGTTATACTAGCCAGAACATTTTTGCTACGCTATTCAGTAGTTTTTTGTTTTTTTTTTAAATTTTATTTATTTATTTTCTTGTTTCGGAACCCTTGTTTGTTTATTCACTTATTTTCATGGCTGGCTAAGCCCGCCCTGAGGGCAGGGCTGGCGCAGCATGTGGTGCCGGGGATCGAACTGAGGTCCCTGAAGCCGCCCAAGCTTTCCCAAGCAGGCACTTTAGACCACTGAGCCATCCCGCCGGGCCCAAAAAATTGATTTATTTTAATAGACAATATTTAGGTCATGCTAGGGTGAGTTTTGGTAGTTTGTGACTTTCAGGAAATTGATTCAATTTGATTAAGTTGTTGAATTGAATCCATAGACCTTGTTCATACTGTTTTTTATTATTCATTTAGTAATAGTCACTGTACAGTCTATAGGGATATTCTGTATTTCACTCTGGACACTGGGAATTTATGTCTTCTATTTTTCTTTGTTAGTCTGGTTAGAGATTTATCAGTTGTATTGATTTTTTTTTTCACAGAAGCACCCTGTGTCTGATTGATTTTCTCTATTATTTTTTGTTTTTGTTTTCAATTCCATAGATTTCTGGCCTTATCTTTATTATTGCTTTCCTTCTGGTTGCTTTGAGTTAGTTTTGCTTCTTTTTTCCAGTTCCTCACAGTGGAATCCTAGACTGTCTATTTAACATCTTTCTTCCTTTCCAATATAAACATTTAATAGTATATGTTTTTCTTTTAAATGTTACTTTAGCTTCTTTCTAAATTTCTAAGTATTAGAGGAATTTTCCAGATAACTTTCTCTTATTAACTTCTAATGTAAGTCCATTATGCTCTGACATTCTTATGGTGATTTAATTCTCTTGGATTGGTTAGGGTTCACTATATGATACAGATTATGCTTGTGTTGGGGCGAGCATTCTTTCAGCATTCCTAAAGCATCTCTGTTCTGCTGTTCCTGGATCGAGCCTTCTGCAATCGTGGCTTAGGTCTCTGTTACTGTGATTGTGTCCTTCAGCTCTTCCCCAGCCTCACTGATCCTCTCAGCACTTATTTCACTGTTACCCAGAGAATAGTATCCACATCTCTAATTGTAATTGTGGACTTCTTCATTTCCCCTTTATTCTAACACTTTTAAAATCACATATTCTGAAGCTCTGTTTTAATTTTTCTTTTTGCATCAGAAATTGAACTCAGAACCTTGTGTTTGCCACATAAACACTGTGCCACTGAGCTACATCATTTGCTCTCTGAAGATCTGTTGTCAGAGTATATATATATATATATATATATATATATATATATATTTTTTTTTTTTTTTTTTGTTGTTGTTGTTGTTGTTGTTGTGGGACCGGGGTTCAAACTCACAACCCTGCACTTGCCAGGCAGGCACTTGTGCCTCGGAGCTATCTCCCCAGCCCAGTCAGAGTATATTTAACAATGCTGTATAAGCATGCCAGGGGCAAGGCCATACACTTATTTATATACACAGAATGAATTAGATAATGGTCCTAGGAACCTCCAAAATGTTTTTAACAGAGGATAGCAATGTGTAACAGTAAAAATATGCTTGGAATGTCTGTCATTCTGGTCTTTTAGATGTGTGCTGCTTCTAATGTAATTTCAGTTGCTGCTATACCAGCAGTTCTCAACCTGTGGGTCATGACCCCAGCAGGGGTCGAACTACCAAAACACAGGGGTCACCTAAAGCCATTGGAAAATACATATTTAAACCCATGCTATGTCATGGTGAAATGTTATTTATTGGAATTGTAATAAATATTTCTCAACATATAATTAAACATTGTTTTCATGATTAATCATTATGTTTAAATTATGTTTGATTTGTAACAATGAGAATACATGATGCATATCAGGTATTTACATTCTGAATCATAACTGTAGCAAAATTACAGTTCTGAAGTAGCCACCAAAATTATTTTTTGGTTTGGGGTCACCACAACATGAGGAACTGTATTGTGGGGTCACGGCATTAGAAAGGTTGAGAACCACTGTGCTATACTCTCTTTCAAGTAAATGGTTGATTTACAAGAAAACAAAGAGCATATCAAATGACAGTAAGAGACTAGGAAAAATGCCATAGGATTGACTGGCTACAATTTTGTATATACATAGATTTCTAAATGTGGAAAAATGTATAACTGCTTTTATCACATTCTATAGAGATTTATTAGAATATCAATGATTGATAGAAAATACCAATTCCAAGTTAAGTCTAAGATGCTTGATATTCAGAAAGTCAGTGATGTTATGCTCAAGTACCTATGTTATACAGTGATAGTATTACTAAGCTTTTCTTCTGGAGGGTTAAGAATATAAGTTTACATACCAAAAATAAGAAAAAAAAAAAGAAGGGTTACAAGGATAGCAAATATTTTGGCCCTAGCCCTTCAAAGTCAGTGAGGACTCAGGACATAAGAGAACCTGTGCTGTAACATACTTTAGCTCAGTAGTTTCCCAAATTTTCTGCTCAAGGAGATTATGGGGCCACAGAGGAAAGGGACTGAAGATATATAGTGTGCCAAGGGAGAGTCACCTAGAGAGAAAATATTCTCTCAGACTTTCACAAAGAGCAAACTGGTCAAGCAATGGCTGTGACTCATCCAGACAGCTGACACCGATATCAGTTCTACAAAACACTGTACATGGTTCTAAAGTAAATCCTGAGGGAATTTGACTGACCTTGGGAGATACAAAGTTACATGTTTTGCTATACAGGTCTTGCTTAAACTTGCCCTAAACCACCCAGCAGAAAAGTTTAACCAAGGCATTAAATAGAAAGCTAGATTAGAACACTGAGCTGTAAAAGGCTTAAATCAACAACTTCCAACATTGCCAGTTTTACCAATAACCCACTGCGATGATTGAACATTGGACTATGCATATAACTACTTTTTCTTAGTTCAGTGAGAAAAATTTTTTTCATACCAATAATGATTAGAAAAATTATCACGTGTACATCTTGTGTTGTGCATAACTAATAGGAGGACAACAATATGCATTGTATCAAATTTTGGAAATGTACTACTAACATGTTTCGAAACTGCCACATTGTTATTTCTTTTTCTTTTTTCTTTTCTTTTTTTGTCTTTTTGAGACAGGGCTTTGCTATGCAGCTCAGGCTGGCCTGAAACTCATTTTTGTAGCCCAGGCTGGTCTTGAACTCGCACCGATCCTCCTGTCTCAGCTTCCCAAGTGCTGGAATTACAGGTGTGCACCACCACGCCTGGCTGTTATTTCTTATTAAAAGTAATAAAAAAGAAACAAAACAAAACAAAGATGTAAATAAATAAATAAAACAGAAAAAAATGCTGTATATTTAATGCCCTGTGGATCCACTGAGTTTTTCTGTTCTTACTAGACAAAGTTTCTACTTTGTCTAATAATATTAGAACAATTACAGGTCCTGTGAGATAGCTCAGCAAACTGAAGCACCTGCTTAGGCAAGTGCAGGGACTGTGGTTTAATCCCTGCCACCACATGTTGTACCAGTCCTGCTCCTAGGGAGGGCTGACCTGGCCAGAGTCCAGACATAGTGGCACACGCCTGTAATCACAAGGCTGGGGAGGCTGGAAGCAGGAGGATCATCATGAATCCAAGCTGCATAGTGAAACCATTCCAGTTTCCTTTCAATTTGTATTTACATGATACAGTTTTCAATGTTTTGACTTTTAATTACTTATGCCATTTTATTTCAGATGGGATCATTGTAGATATGCTAGTAGGGGAGTCATGTTTTATTTATTTTTCCCAAATGTGAAAATCTGTTTTTCAACTGGTGTGTCTAGTCTATTTTCAGTTATGCACTGCCTAACAACAAGGATATATGCACTGTGAGAAATACATCTTGGGTGAATTTGTCATGGTGTGAATGTCAAAGAGCACACTTATACACACCTAAATGGCAGCTTGATGTGGCCTTTTGATGGATTCGATACTTAGTGGGTCTGAGATGAGAAGTAGCTAACAGCAGAGCAGTATGCTGCTTTACAGTTAACGTTTTAACAAATATTACATTCTATAATAATGAAAAAGTATAATAAATATGCAAGACAGTAACACTTTATTATCATCATCAAGTATTATGTGTCCTAATAATTATACCTGCTACCATTTTGCATAAGTAGAAGTACAGTGGGCTTGGTTGCTCTAGTGCCACTATAAATGTGCACTTAATGCATTGTGCTATAATGGTTATGGTGCCACTGGGGGACAGGAATTTGTCATAATGGTTTTAATCTTTTGGGACCACCACTATGTATGTAGTTTGTTATTGGCAGAAATGTTATTATGTGGTGCATAGATGAGAGTTAAGAACAAAAACTTATGATTTCTTGGAAACATATGGTAATGTTTGATCATGAGTCCCATCTTGCATAACTATATCTGTTAATCTTAGTAACAGATTTACAATGAAAATAGATAATATCAATCACTGGTCAGATATCCTTGTTTTGAAAATCTGTAACATGTGTATTGTTGTATGTTACCCCATTTCTCTCTTTGCTTTTGTTGTTCTTGCACTTGCTTTTGCTCTTCAAAATAAAAGAAATTATAAAAAGATTAAAATTTAAATGTTTAACATAAAAATTATGAAAAATAAAGTAGTCACTTACAGCATCTTGCTTTCCTCCTCACCACTTTGCTGGTTGGATGGCTTTCTGTCTTCTGCCGCCATGAACTGCTCCTCCTCTGCCTTGCCACCCTGCTCAGGAGCCAGCCAAAACTCCAAGACTGTCAGCCGAATAAACCTTTCCTCTTTTGAAAAAATAAACAAAAATAAGACAAAAATTGGCAACCAATGACTAAAAGAATAACAATAGTGAATACATTGTGTATCATCTTTAAAATACTTACTCAGAGGATAAAATATCAAGAAAAATGTTTCTCTCTTACAAAGAAACAGACAGATATTAGCAAAAAATTGCCATATATTTTAAATCAAGATACCATGAGAAAGACAGTGAGCCCCCGCCCCCACGCTGACCGTATTGATGGTCTTTCTTCACTCTTCATGCTTTGGGTTTCCCTCTAATACAATTTTCTGGTCTTCTGAAGTCCTCTAATACTTCTTTAGAACAGGTATCCTACTGACAGACATCTCAGGGTTTCTCCATCTGAGATTGTCTTTATTTTTCCATCATTTCTAAAGAAAATTTTTCCTGGATATAGAATTCTGGGTTCATAATTCTTTAGCTCTTGAAAGATGCTGTAATGCTTTTGGCTGCCATGAAAAAATCTGCAGTCATTGGATAATTATTTTTCTATATGTCAATCTTTATTTTTCTCTACTTTTAAGATATTTTTGTCTTAAGTGCTTAGTAAAGTTGATTGTAATGTGCTTTCTTAGTTTACCCATTTCATGACTGTGGAGATAGCTCAGTGGTCTAAGCACCTGCCTAGGTAAGCCCAAGGACCAGGGTTTGATCCCCAGCACCATGTGCCACACCATCCCTGCCCTCAGGCATGCTGAGCCAGCCACCAAGACCCGGAGTGGTGGCACACAACTGCAACCCCACTGCTGGGGAGGCTAAAACAGGAGGAGCTATGTAGTGAGACCTTGTACCAAATACATAAAATAAAATAAAAAAGCTCTCTATCCGCTCTAGACTTCTTGTTTTCTTGAATCTGTAAGTGTGTACCTTACCTAAACTTGGGAACTATTTAGCCATTATTTCTTTTTTTTTTTTTTAAGAATTTATTTATTTATTGTTTCAGAACCTTTATTTGTTTATTCACTCATTTTTATGGCCGGCTCAGCCTGCCCCAAGGGCAGGGCTGGCGCAGCATGTGGTGCCAGGGACTGAACTGCGGTCCCTGAAGCTGCCCAAGCTTTCCCAAGCAGGCACTTTAGACCACTGAGCCATCCCACCAGGCCCCTATTATTTCTTTTTCTTTTTAAAATATGCTTGCTGTAAATTTGTCTCTGTAGACTCTAACAAGGATCTTCATTCTTTTTTTTCTTTATTTTACTGAATTATATAAACAATGAAATTGACGTACTACATTGATAAAAATAAGCGATAAATGATGTCACTTAAATAAAATTATATGAACATTTCATAAGATGTAACATATACCTGTTCTTTCTTTCTTTCTTTCTTTCTTTCTGGTTAAGAAACTAGACTTATTTATTCAAAGGACCAAAAAAAAGATCTGTCTGCATTGAATTTTATATCTAGCAATCATACCTTTAAAAAATAAAAGTAAAATATTTTTCAGTTACACAAACTCAAAATATACTAATATCTCCAGATATAGCACGTAGAAAATAACAAAAAGATCTTAATCCAGAAGGTAAGAGAAGTTGCTGTGTGGTCCTGGGTAAAGAATAAAGAGCTCTCAAAATGATAGCTATGCAGGACTATATAAAATATAATTATATTAGATGAAAAGTCATTAAAATTTCCACAAAACAGTATCAATGTTATGTCAAATTATAAACATATTTTTCATATATATGTGTGTTGTGTGTAAAAGACAAGGAAAAAGTAATATAAAGTCAATGAAAAATGTAAATACACTTTTTAGTTTCTAATGCTAGAAGAAAATATTGTACTATGTCTTATAAGTAAATTGTAAGTCAAAGGAACAGCATAAATCATAAAACAAAATTAAAATTCAACAATATTCAGAAAATTAAATACTAATTAATCCAAAATTAAATTAAATATTTCAAAATAATATTCAAAATTAAAATTAAATTGTGAGTACCACTAAGAGGCCAGAATGTTTTGTATCATATATATGAATCTGTAATCAGTTCAGAGTACTCACCTAGTATTTGAAGAGGTTAATATATAGAAAAATATCAACTAATAAAAAGTTTTCATGATAGCAAAGAATTACTAAGAATAAAACATAACAAAAAGCTGGTCGTGGTGGCACACACTTGTAATTCCAGCACTTGGGAGGCTGAGGCAAGAGGATTGGTGTGAGTTCAAGACCAGCCTGGGCTACAAAAATGAGTTCAATGCCAGTCTGAGCTACATAGTGAGACCCTGTCTCAAAAAGCCAAAAAAAATACTGGAATGGTTAATATATTAGCATATTATATTTAGTTATGGCCGGCTCAGCCTGCCCTTGGCATGGGACTGGTGCAGCATGTGGTGTCAGGGATGGAACCGCAGTTCCTGCAGTTGCCTAAGCTTTCCTAAGCAGGTGCTTTAGGTCACTGAACCATCTCACTGGCCCCATAGATATTATATCTTTAAGTATCTTTTTTTCTACACCACACACTTTTCCTTCTTCTTCTGGGACTCCAATGTATGAATGTAGACTTTTTGGATTGCTACATAGGTCCATGAAACTCTGTTCATTGTTTTCCAATCTTTTTGTTTTTGGTTTTTGTTGTTTAGACTGGATAGTTCCTATTGACCTATTTCTAAATTCACTGATTCTTGCTATCTTTGGAGTGCTAAGGTGCATCGGGTGATTCGAAATATTGGCTATTATATTTGTCCATTCTGCAATTTCATGTGATTCTTTTTCTTTCTTTTCTCCCTCCCCATCCCCTTCCTCCCTGTCCCTCTCTCCCTCCTGCTCCCCTTCTCCTTCCTCTTCCTCTTCCTCCTCCTCCTCCTCCTTCTTCTCCTTCTCCTTCTCCTTCTCCTCTTCCTCTCCTTCAGTTCAGGTTGGCCTTTAACTCACTTCATAACCCAGGCTGGGCTCAAACTCAAGGCAATCTGCATGTCTCAGCCTCCCAAGTACTGGGATTGATTCTTTTTCCTATGGTTCCTGTTTCTTTACTGAGACATCCCAGCTTTTTATTTGTTTCAATAGATTTGCCCTTATTTCTTACACATAATATTTGCTTTCAAGTCTTAATAGTTTTCATATTTTATACCTCAGTCATTGGCATTTATTAATTGTGGTTTCAAATGAAAATTGATTCAAAAGTTTTGCCTCAATTCTTTATGAACAAAGTATCTCTGATTCTGTCTTGTCATTGATCTATCATGGAATGAGATGTTGAGCCTCATATTTGTTTAAATATATAGAATGCTGATTCTCCTTTCTTTCCAGGCAGGCAATGGATTCAATAGGTACCTGGTTGCACATGCCCTGATCCACCATCTCTGCCCTAGTTAACTTTTCAAAGTACTTGTAGCTCTGTTCAGATTTGTCATTGGCCATTCTGGGATCTTGGTGGTGCTCTATGTACTATTCAGTCTGCAAAGCTCTAGGTATGTGTTTATGATCAGATTCATCTATACCTTTTGTTTTGTTTTGTTGAGACAGGGTCTCATTGTATGGTCCAGGCTGCTCCTGAACTCACTATGCAGTCCAAGCTGGCCTCAGACTTGAGCCAATCCTCCTGCCTTGGCCTTCTGAATACTGCAATTACAGGTATGCACCACTATGCCCAGCAGATCCACATATACTTATTTGAGAGATAAGTCCAGCAATGCATAGACTATGTATTCAGATTGCTTTGTTCACCTTCTTCCTCATCTTGACCTGACATGTTGGTCTTGGTACTCTTCCTTTATAACCTACTGATTACAAAGCACTTATTTTTTTTACCACTTGATCACCCTTTATATCAGCCTCTGAGGCTGAGAGATTCTTCCTATGTTTTCTGGGCCAGTTTCTCTGATCAGAAAAAAGAATTCCTTTCCTCAAGCTTTTAGGTTGTTATTGGCACTCTCTACCTCAGCTATTGTGTAGCAGTTGTGTAGGTTTTGCTTAGAGAGATGGAGCTAAGGCTTATTTAGTCAAATAAGCAGCAACAAAATGGAAGGGTTTTACCCCAACTCTCTGCCATAGAGTCCCTTTACCTTCACACACCCAGGAAAGGAATGTTTCTTTGGGTGCTTTTCTTTTTTGGAACTCTTTTTACTTATGCCCCATTTATGCAGTATTTTAATCCAAGCCAAATAATACAGAAGGAAAAGGGAACAGAAAATTGCCTACCATACTTAGATCACTTGCAGTTTTGATTTCCTCTCCAATCAGTCTGCTATGGTGACTTCTGAGTTACAAGGCAGCTAGCTGCGCCTGCAATCTGCCCAGGGTTTTGTTGCATTCAATGAGGAAGGCTGTTTATTCTGTCTTACCCTGGATTTGAAGTCAGTTATATTTCAGTAGACCAGCAGAAGCCAGACTGAAGATTGGTGGATCTGCATCTGTGCAGCAGCTCACTGGGTCATCATGGCTGTGAATCACTGTGGCAAGGGGATTCCATAACCAAAGAGCACAAGCCACTCCTAGACTGACTGTCTTCTTTCTCCGAGTTAACCCGGAGCTTCCTGTTTTGATTTTCTTGGCCTGTAAACCCTCCCTGAATCAAGGCCTGCTGCATCACTATACTGCCCATGTAAACTCTGTCCTTAGTCCAAGGTGATAGAAGCTCCAACTTGTCTCCTTTTAGAGATTCTCTAGCTTCTCTTTTGGCACCCTCCTGCCTCTGGCAATAAAAGATCTTTTATGCCAGAGGAAGGGAACTTACAAAACAATGAGCTTTGTCAGGAGGCTGCTCTAGAGTTAGGAATCTAGGTGAGAAATGGTGGTGGCTCTCTTAGGAAAGTAGTAGGTCAGTTGAGAAAAATATCTTAAAGAGTTGCAGATAATATAGACTTAAGTGGATGTGATGACTGAATCAAATAGGGGTGGAGAAAAGGGAGAATTTTGGTATGATATTAAAGTATCTGGATAAGGAACATGGGAATAAAGTGACTTCATTCATTAGCAGGGTGGACATGGATGACAGGACAGGTCTATTGAAAATAATTTTGGTTTGGGCCATGTAGACTTTGGGATTCTGGAAGCATGCTCAAATGGATATTTCCCAAAGCTAATTTATCACATAAACTGAATTTCAGGGAAAGGGATGATCTAGTTTAAGGCTATGTTTGTGAGACATCAATTGCTGTTGACACTTGATGGCTTTTCCCCTCAACTTTGTTCGCCCCTGGAAACCTGCCTGTAACTGTCAACTACCTGAGAAGGATCAAGTCACTCTGAACTCCAGAAAGGGACTTCCAGCAAACCAAACTATTATCTCCGGTTCTTAGAAGCATGAATTGATTCCAGGTTCATAACTGAATTTGGACAGTGAGAATGAAGTTCAATCCTTCTGTCCCATAGTTGGGAAGACACACTGTTTCTAGCTGGAGTTGGTCCACCAGGAGCTAAGGATGCTGTCACCATCTTTTGTCCCCAAAGAGAAAGGCCATCTGGAAATACACCAGTAGGAGAGGAAGAAGAGCTGCTAGAGGCTGGCAGTGGACAGGCTGGACGGTCAGTTGAGGCTCTTGTCAAACTGTACTCATGCAGAAATTTTCCATTGTTTGAGCCAACACTTTCCACATTTGTTAATTTAGGCAAGATTAGGATTTCTCTACTACCTTTCTGGTGAAAGACTTCTGACTGAGACATGAGCATCTGGTGTACACAGAAGCTGTCATGCTGAGTGAGACTGGAATAAGAGTGTGTCAAAGAGAGAAGAGAGGAAACCTGCTTTGAGGAGTTCATAAAGAAACATAAGCTCAGAAAAACAGAAAGTTCTTTCTTTTTAAGTCCCATAGAGTCAAGAAACAGAAAGTAATTAACTGTGTAAAATGCTTACAGGGAACTGGTCAAGATGAGAGCTGAGAAGGGCCCTTTGGATCAATCCACAAGGAGGCTCTTGACAAAACAGCCGTGCTTGCCACGCTAGAAGGACTCTTTGAAATGATTACTGCACATCTTCTTCGCAGATGAGGAAACTGAAACAATGATGTAGCTTTTTGTTTGTGTTTTGGCTGGTTGCTAAAGTGGCGGATACAAGCTTAGGGTAAGTAAAGATCAGAGACCCAAGAGTCCTTCAATATCACCTTACCCAATACTTGAGTCTTTCCTATGACACCTTGCTGAAGTCTGTGCTTAAAAGCGTCTATGGAATGAGAACTCATTGGTTTCCAGGACCAGTAAGAATTCCTAGTTTCATTTCTTATACTATATTCTCTTTATGCCACAGAGCAGGCCCCCTGAATTGTGTAGATTCTGAGTTCATCCTTCAGAAAATAGGTTGGATTTTGGAATTAAAATGAAGTTAGATTCTGATTTTCCTCATGGCTCCAGTTCCACCTAATACAGCTAAATACTAGGGGCAGGGCAGATGCCATGTGCAAGGTATTCTGGGACCATCTAATAGCTCCGTGTAATTGCTCATGTGTATTCCAAATTTGCATGTCAAAAGTTGAATTTCCCACTTTCCCCTACCAAAAGATGCTTTTGTTCTTAGGGCTCAGCCCCTCATAGGAATGTGCAGCGAAGCCCTCTGAAGTCCTCCTTGAGTGCTGTCTCCCCATTCCCTTATGCATCACTGCTACTCTTCCCAGCTATCCCTGGAACCTGTCAGCTTCTTTTCTCTGCACCATCGCTCTTAAGCCCAGGCCCTGTTCTCTCTGGCCCAGATGATGATCAGTCTTCTGTTGCTTCCTGTTTCCTGTGCACATAACCTCCTCTCCGCACCAAAGCCTCATTACCCCTTACTGCAAATCCCTAGGGATTTTCCATTGCCTTTTGGATGAAACACAACTCCTTAGCAAGCCCTAAAATTTGTCTTTAATTCGGAGACTTCTGCCTCCCCTTTGCCCTGTCTCACTCACTCCCATGTCTTCCACTTTCTTGGCAAAGCCAGGCTATTTTTTCCCGTTAAAGCCCTTTACCTTCATGCATTTCCCATTCTTGGATCCCTCTTCTTTCCTTCAATACCTCCTGAAGAGTCCAATCCTCAAAAGTGTACCCAAAACTCAGAAACTTCTCTCTGAATTTCAATAAGCCCCATAACAATGTCAAAACCAATCAGATCTCTGATAAACATGGGTTAGTTACTATTTGTACATTTGTAAATATTAAGTCCAAACATAAAGCTTGGGTGTCCTAATCATCCTTTCATTCATTTATTCACCAACTACTTGTTGGTCACCCACTTTGTGCCAATCCTCATGTAAGGCACCGAGGACATAAGGCAGACAGGGGTTCCTCTCCATTAGTTAGTGTGTTGCTGTCAAGTGGACATGGGAGGAATGGATATTAAGGAAATAATGAGATGGTGATTGTGGTCGATAGCAAGATGATAAAGAGAGACATGATGTAGTCTTGAGAATCACAGAGAGTGTCATCAAAGCAGAGAGCGACTCAAAGTATACATGACTTTTGCTAGATAGCTAAGTGAGCAGAGCGTATTCCAGGCAGAGGGAGCAGCAGAGCAGAAAGGCTTTGCTGGTGGGTAGGAGCATGATACTTTTAAGCAGCTGAAAGAAGAGCAGTGGTGAGGCATTTGAGGCAGGACGGGCCAACACAGGCTGGAGCGGCTGGATTTGGACTGCACAAGGCCTTGAAAACCATCATAAGGAGCTTCACACTTTACTTAAAAGTAATGACCAACTCTCATAAAGATCTTCTTGATGCAATGAGGAAAAAGTAACTCATGTGGTCTCTTAGTGACTTTCTTCATGGCTGGGACCAAATACCTGACACTTGCTACTTGAGGGAGAAGTTTATTTTGACTAATGCTTGGCTGGTTCCCAGGTAGGCACTCTGGGCATGGTAAGAGGCAGGACAGAGGAAAGCAGAGAGAGAGAGAGACAGAGAGAGAGAGAGAGAGAGAGAGAGAGAGAGAGAGAGAGAGAGAGAGAGAGAGAGAGGTGAGAAGCCAGGAAGAGAGCGCCAGCCTTCCAAGTCATTCCTCCAGTGAGCCCCATTTCACCAAGCCCTATCTCATAGCAGCAATCTAGCTGTAGTACCCCTGTACTTCTGTCACCTTCCACAAGTTCTACTTCTAAGCACAGGGAGCCTTGGTGAGGGGGAGCACTTCTTGATCCAACCCATAACAATTGTTACAACATTTGTGTCTAGCTGTCCCCCTAAAGCCTCATACAGTCATGGCACAGACTTCTAGAGTTTGTGATTAATTCCTAATCCACCTTTACAATTACGGATGTAAGTGCTATACCTGCCCCAGCCTGAATACAGTAAAATGAAGGAAGAGAGGCTTGCTCTTTTTTTCTGCCTCTGCCATTACTACCACTGTGCCTGCTTTTTGTTCTTGCTGTTTTCCTGTTTTTTTCTTCCATGAGCTGCTGCCCTGCCATGTGCCACTCTGCCTTAGAATATGGACTGAAACCTCCACAAACTGTGAGCTAAATAAACATTTCCTTCCTTAATTTTTTGATGCTGGCATATTGTCCCAGCAACGAGAGAAAAGTAACCAAGACAAAATATTCATGCATGGTAGGTGTGGCGATTTTAAAGTACAGTTGCAAATTGATACTCATTGCATTTAGAAGTAGTGTCTAATGGTGAAACTGAAGAAGCCCCCGTGCTATTCCAATCCCCAACCCTTCAAATTTTCTCGTCTAAGCCCCTAGACACTATATAACAGATAGGCATATCTACCATTCCCTGTCTGAATATCTGACTTAAAACTCAATGAAGATAATAAAACTATTATTATAACATGCTATAATGTGTTAGTTTTACTAGTTATACAATTATACAGGGCCAGATAGATGGAAGAGCAGATAGTCTTAGTATTTTCCCTTTTTTTTTGAGACAGGGTCTCGCTATGCAGTTGAGGCTGGCCTTGAGCTCACTTTCGTAGCCCAGGCTGGTCTCGAACTCACACTGATCCTCCTGCCTCAGCCTCCCGAGTGCTGGGATTACAGGCGTGCGCCACCACGCCTGGCTTATTTTCCCATTTTGCAGATGGATAAACTGAGTTTGAAAAGAATAAGCAATTTGATCCATGTTCCATGCATGGTCAATGGCAGGAATTCATCTGAACCAAGGCCTTGCTCGTTACAGAGCCTGCTCTCTTCCAGTTTTCTCAGGTGCCTCCCATGGATCAGGATTCTCTTTTTTTTTTTTTTTTTTTCCAGTACCCGGTATTGAACTCAGGACTCTGGGCTTGCCAGACAAGCACTTATTCTACTGAGATATCTCCCTGGCCCCTAGATCAGGATTCTCAACAGCATCTCCTAAACTGCCTATTACTATCTTGCAATCTGAGGACACTTCTTGGTCAATATAGATTTCATGATTAGGATTTAATTTGAGAAGCAGCCATTATGACACATTTGAATTCTCCTCAAATAATCGAAAGATTCACTCTGCAATCAGTTCTTTCTGATTTTATTTCTCCCTCCACACCCACAGGCAGGTGCCAGGCACTTCTGCCAAGCCTGATAGATCTGCTTCTCTTCCCAAATTGCCCCCCAGTGAACAAATACCCACTGGTCCCCATTAAATTCCAATCAGGCTCGCGAGAGAGCTGATTCAGTCCCCCACCCCCCAGCCTCCGGAAGAGTTGGAGATGAGCAGATCTCTTATTGGAGTAATTCTGGGCCCTGAGGCAGAGTCATGGCTGGAAGCCACCCACTAACTAGATACCCAGGACATCAATCAGCCAAACTGATTTTTCCGCTGCTGCAGCCATTTAAACAGTTATCTTTGCTGGAGGCTTTGTCCAAAGTTACTCAACCAGTGGGGTCCTGGGCGATAAGTCACCGTAGCCTCACTCCACAGTCTCTGTATCCTGGGGCTGTCTCTTTACTCACTTCTCAAGAGGGGTTGAAGTTCATTTATTATACTCTAAAAAGAAGAGAGCCTGTGCTGCTTGCGCACATACTGGTTAGAGCAGGAAGATGAAAAAGGAGCCCAAGTTCTGTGGGGATATCAATACACTTCTCATTTGACGTCCCACTGAGGCAGGGAGAGGATGTCTTCAATTCATCTCATTGCGCTCCCTGCTGGTGCCCTTGTTCAACTGCAAAGGAATTGGGATGAAATTCCCTCAAGCTCCTGGCAAGCTTCTATTTCTCATTATACTTAGGAGCAAATCGAGGTTAGAAGAAATATACGGTTTAATCAAGGTTAAATTTCTATTCAGTACTAGGGAATAAACCTGGGGCATTTACACTGATATGTATTTATATATTTAAAAGTGTGTTTCTATATTTAAAAATATATTTCTACATTTAAATTTGAGACAGAGACTTTGTAAGTTGCTGAATTGCCCAGGCTGGGCCCACAAGTTTTTGCTTCTTCTGCCTCTGTGTCCCAGAATACTGGGATTACAGGCGTGAGCCACTACTCCTAGCTACAGGTTAGTACTTTTTCTAAATTTCAAGAATGCTCTAGAAGCTGCCTGTGATTGGCAGCCCAGCATGAAATCAAGAAGCTCTAAATTTTAATGTTTTATCTGTCATAAGAAAGTGATTCACAGAGCTTCAGCTTCTTATGTGTAACATAAGATTAAAAGGAAAAGAGTAAAATAAGGTTTGTAAAAGAAATGCATGTTCATTCATCCATATATCCATTCAAAAACTATTGACTGCTGTCTCTGTGCCAGGCTGTGTGCTTTGAGATAGAGCAATAAATGGGATACTGCAGGTCCTGTTTTCTTTGAGGGTGGCATCCTGGTGAGAAATTTAGATGGCATAGGCACACATACAGTAGAAATTCAATAACTGTGGAAAAAGGAACCATTTTCCCTTTGATTCTCCCTGCTTTCCACTATTAAGAGGCTTGGGCCCTTTTCCCAGTTTTATAAGTCTAAGGATATTGACAACTTGAAGAGATTAAGTTATTTGAAGGTCAAGACCACATAAATCTCTATATTCTCTGGTGTGTCTGGCCCCAGGATGTTCTCAGTAAATATTTGTTTGGGCTGCTTGAATGCCCCACGTTCTGGCTCAGTCTTCTCCCAGGCTGCCAGAGGACCGCTGTCCGCGGTGCTGAAAAGCAAATTTCTTCTCGGCATGAGGCAGTGCAGGTGGTGAGGCAGAAAATGGAGCCCAAGGGAAGTGAGCAGAGAGGAAAAATGAGCCAACTTTTCACTGGTTATTAGTGACATCTTCATTTTGCTGTCTCTTGGAATCCAAATCTGATATTTCTTTTTCTCAGCTGTCCCCACTTGGCACTTTGTGTTAGCCGGAAACACTGAGTAGACAGGTGTTTTAAATAACTACACAGGGTGATACCATGGGGGAAGGAGCTCTGAGTCTATAGCCTGTACATCCCTATTTGACAGTGTTCTGGAAAAGTGGAAAGCTCCTCTCACAGCCTGTTCTTGGGCAATGAAAAGTCAGCAGTGATAGACACTTTCTTCAGCTGATTTCATCCGTGTCTGTCACCCAAGAATGCAGGAAGCTCTGAGTCAGAATGGCTGGGGTGAAGGCAGAGACAGTCAGGGTCTGCGATGAACAGGCCTGAGCTGGGTGAGTGCTCCAGTTGGCTAGGAATTCATCTTTGACTAGTACTAGTGTAATAATATGTTGATTCATGCACTCCTCCTACAAATAGTTATTGAGTGCGTACTGGTCTGGAATGATGATAAGAGCTCAAGAAACAGGAATAAGAAAGCCAAGGCTTATGCTTTTCTTGAACCTACATTCCAGCAGGGAGGACAAACTACATGTGTAGCACAATTCCAGGCAAGAGGAGAGATGATGAAAGGGAATAGTCTTTTGGGTAAAGTCTTTGAGGTGATATTTGAGTATAGATGTGGCTCCATAAAGAGTATAGGATGTGTACACAATTAGGTGGCAGCATCCCAGGAAGGGTTAGTAACAATAATGTAGGCCCCAAAGTAGCAATAAGATGACATGTCCAAGGGACACTAAAGAGGCCAGCCTCACGGGACATGGTGGCACAATCCCAGCACTTGGGGGACTGAGGTAGGAGGATTGTTGAGAGTTTAAGACCAGCCTGGGCTATAAAGTGAGCTCAAGGCCAGCCTAAATTGCACAGTGAGACCTTGTCTCAAAAAGACAAAAGAAAAGAAAAGAAAAGAAGGAAAAAAAAAAAAAGAGGCCAGCCTAAGTGGAACAAATTTGGCCAAGAGACATAAGGAAGGGTGATCCTGCAGGTCTGGAGGAAGGCAGAGCAGGTGACAGTTATGGCTCTACCTGCCATCAATAAACCACAACAGCAGGTACAAGTAGGACACAGAGATAATGAAAGAAAAGCTCCCTGACTTTGCAAAGCTTTTTATGAAGATTTATACGGATTTTTGTATGTAAAAATCTAACACATAGTGGTCAACAGGAACTAGAAATGCAGGCATTTTTCAGCCAGCATATCTAAAATTAGGTACCATACCCTGAAAGATCACTGTTGGGTGCCAATCTCAGGCCCAGTTTCTGAGAAAAGAGGGAAGGAGTCACCCAATGGGACTGGAATACACAATCCTGACAAGCGACAAGAAGTATCTCTATGCTGGCCTCAGAGTACAGAAGAATTTATCCACCCACTTTATGTGTAGGTTCCTCAGAACTTTGTGATGCTAGCAGAGTTCCCATTTACTCATATAACAAATGAATAACAGAATTTTGGAAAGGCTAAGTGACTTGCCCTGGCTCACAGAGTGCTTAAGAGGTAAAATAGGCTGTATCCCAACTCTATCTGCCTCAAAGCCATGTATAGTCCTAATTGCTTCTTGGATCTCAAGCATGCAATTCATTAGTTTGACTTCTTCATTTTTTAAAAAATGTATTAGCACAGGGTCTACAAGGTCTCACTACACAGATCAGATTTGTAGTGATCCTTCTATTTTAAGCCTCTCAAGTGCTGGAATTACAAGCGCTCACCATCAGTCTCAATGGCCATCTCAGTGTTCCCCTAGGGTGGGGCCAGCATGGCAGGCTGGGGATTGAACCCCTGTCCTTGTGCCTACCTAAAGCAGAGCTATCTGGCCAGCCCTGTTAGTTGGACTTCTTAAAAAAAAATGACCAATCTCTTATATATAAAGTATCAGTTTTAGTAATAGAAGCACCTGATAGCTCTTTCCATGCTATAATCTTATTCTTTATTTCTCTATTCCAAGCATTTTAATTATTCTATTTTCATGTTTTATTCCTATGACGTAAGTGGTGCCATTATTTCCATTTCACAATCAAGAAAACTTCAGCCCAGAGAGATTCTGTAAGTTGCCATAGATAACATATCTAATCAGGGACAGATCCGGGTATCCAAGTTCTGGAGCCCTTCTTTGCTCTTAATTACTATAATGTACTGATTAAAGTACAACTACTTGGATAGGTAATGAACTTTCCCAGATATACACAGTCCAGAAATGACAGATTGGATTTGAACCTGGGTCAAAAGCTAGGGTTGAACCAGATGCCTCTCTCACAGGTAACGTAGAAGAAAGCAGGGAACTTGTTCTGTGACACCTTCATAGAGGCACAGAGTGATTCTAACGCTGCCAAGAGCCCCATGGGGATTTTATTTAAACAATGATCTGCACGGCGAAGTTGTCTGATATTTCCTCCTACTTACTTCTTTCCAGTGTGGAAACCACATTGCTCTGTGCACCTCCCCCGGCCTGTAATGCTTCACTAAAGAAACCAAACCTTTCTGGAGGGATTTGGGTGTTCAGAAAGATCCTTTCTTAAATGCCACCATTACAGAGACTTATAAAGATGACTCAGAAAGAGAGAGGGAGAGAAGCTATAACAGAAAATTAATTATCTTATTAGAGATGAGACCCATGGTGAAGGCTCAGCTTTAGAATGATGAGGGCTTCCTCCAGGACTCTTGGGCAGACACTGGCCAGATACTGAATTAAAAATCAGAGCTTCTATCTCTTTCCATTCCCTGCACATATTTCTGAATGTGTCACAAAGCCAGAAGAGGATGACGTGTGCAACATCAGATATGTTTGTGTGGGTGTTGCGTGGTTGCTTTGTGTGTGTGTGTCTGCAGAGTGTGGTGATTGTGTTTCTGTGGGTTCATCTGTCAGACTGTGTGTTGGTGAGGGGTCTAAGTATTTGATGATTCCTGTGTGTGCTCATCATGAGACATGTGTGTGAGCATGTGTTTGGTGTAACTCTCTGTGTGGATCTGGAGGTATATTTAGAGGATCTCTGTGAGGAGATGAACTCCAGGTGTTCAGTTAGGAATCTTAGCTGTGGATACAGTAGGGTGAGGGGAGCAGTTGCAGGGCATTTCTTTTGATGTTGCTAATGATGTAGGGATAGAAAAGACAGTGTAGATTAAGCCACACATAAAGCCTTTGAAATTTTTATCTTGACTCAGGGGAACATTGGTTACTATTAATAATAATGGCAGCTTATAAATTCACAATGATATTGTAGGGCTTGCTCCCATGACTGAGCAACTATTATATGATTTATATATATATTATCTGCCCTCTCATCTGAGTTCCATGCTGCTATCATGTCTGTCTCACATAGGAGGCATCTGGGGCTCAGAGAGGTAAAGACACTTGCCTGAGGGAGCACAGTCAGGAAAAGTGAAGCCAGGAAGGAAATGCTGGTCTGTCTCCTGTTTCCTGCACTCCAGATTGCACCACCTCACTTGTGCTGGCCTGTTTCTCCTGCCAGGATCCCACCCACGCCCAGAGTGGGAAGAAGAGGGCTCAGGATGCCTAAGAACAGAACCAAGTTCTAGGCTCAGTTTGTCCCGTGGTTGGGGGCCTTCAACTCCTCTCTCTGGAGAATTAAGGATTTCCCATCAGGATAAGGAGACTTGGACTTCCCTGCTTGGTAGTTCTTCCTGAAGTGACAGCATGGGCCTCAGAACAGAGTTCTGGGGAAAGTGGAGCTAGAGGCTGCCTCTGTGTGGAGGCAGAAGAGGATGTTCAAGTCAGGTCCACCAACCTAGAACTCCTTGCCTTTTCTCGCAAGTGTGGCAGATCAGCCTGTGAAGCCCGCAGCTCCTGTCCTGGTTTCTATCTCCATCTCTCTCATCTCCCATTGTCTTCCCGCACTGCAGAGATGAAGCTGAATGCTCTCCCCCAGCTTCCTTTGCAGCTAGAGCTCTGGATATGAGTCAAGTTCTACCAGTGAGTTAGACCTGGATAGGTTTAGGTGACAGAAATGAAACTAGGTGTCTCTGTGCTACTAGAGGGAGCAGTCATGAAGGTAAGGATGAGGTGCTCTGCAGTAGCCTCTCAGAGTTTGGTGACCACCACTATGGGTGTTGAGAGGCAGCAGTGATGGTGATATAGTGGCTCTGTGGTCCAAGCCTGCAGATTTCCCAATCATAGTATAGCAGTAAGTTCTGGAATTCCTCATCTTCAGGAGGGGAAACATCCTGTTTGTCACTTTCTGATCCATGGTTAGATGGTCAGGCAGCATTCTGGGAGTCATTCCTGAGGCCCACCATACTTCTGCATTGCCTCTTTTTCTTAGCACCTTCTTTTTTTTTTTTTTTCTTGTTTCAGAACTTTTGTTTGTTTATTTATTTATTTTTATGGCTGGCTCAGCCTGCCCTGAGGGCAGGGCTGGTGCAGCATGTGGTGCCGGGGATCGAACCACAGTCCCTGCAGCCACCTAAGCTTTCCTAAGCAGGTGCTTTAGACCACTGAGCCATCCTGCTGGGCCCTTGGCACCTTCTTAAGTTTCTAATCCTTTACAATGAACCCTCTTTTATTTTTCATTAAAAAGGCTTGGAATAATTTCTTTCTTATGCATGGAATCCCGACTTATTATCACTGAGCTTTCCTCCTTAGCCTTCAAAACCCAGCCCATGTCCCACTCCAGGATCACTTCCTGTATCCACCACCCTGACTTGAGTACCTCTCATCAGTGATGTCACAGTCAACCTACTCAGACCTTTCTATGTGGTACTGCAATTAACTGCTTATTTTCTATTATCCCCGCCAGGTGCCAGGGCTGTGTCTTCACAGCTATGTGTCTGGATGTTCGGCAGAAAGCCTGGCCCCTGGTAGGTACGCTCAAGCTATTTAGTAGACAGAATAGGAAAAAATGTCACAACTTGTCAGTTGAATAGGATTTAGATAGAACTGTAAGATTCATGGATTCAGGAAAAAGCAATTTAAGTTCCCCCTTTGGCAAAAAAAAGCAGCTTGGTTGGTAAGAGGTGCTATTATTCCAAGTGCACTCACATGAAGGGGGAACAATTCTAAGATCAGGAACTCACTTCATTCAAATATCCGAGACCTCTAGGTACATCTGTCCTACTGTGATGCCCAGGGTGCTGCTGTGAAATTCCAGAGCTGGTGGCTTAGGAGAGACATCTTGGCAGGAGGAAGAAGCCCTCACTGTGAGGCTGAGAGTCTGAAGTTCCTACCCTGACTCCCCTCTTCCTGGTTGTGTGAGCTCAAGCTAGCGACACTGAGCTCTGTTTTCTTACCTGGAATCTGGATGAATGGTGCATGTTCCGTAGGACTGTGATAAGGTTGAAGCAGATCACGTGGAACATGGATGTGCCTAGCATTTTACAGGGATTCCATATGTGTGGCTTTAAGTTTAATATCTTCAGGAACTTCCAGAATTTTTCCTACAGTGGCCATGCCATCTTACATGAGGTTTTCAATTACTCTGTATCTTCCACACTGGGTTTTTGAGGTGTATTGGGAGACTTTGTTTGACAAACTCCTATTTTACCCTTCAAAACCCACCTCTCACGTTGCATCTTCAGGGAGTCTTTCTTGATATTCCTTACATCCCAAGACAGAGTTAAAAGGAGAGCAGGAATCATGTTGGATTTGAATCTAAATTAGCATAGAGAAACACTCAGGCAGCAGCTGGAGATGAGTAACTTGCTTTGCCACACCTGCTGGCAATTTGTCCACTCTGAGCACCCATTTCTATTCTTTGCAGCCCTGCCTTGATCTTCCAACAAACACGGTGGAGCAGTGGGATCTGGGACAGTGGGTATGGGGCTCTCTCCCCATTTGGGCCTGGGGAGGCTTCTGGTACTTACATAGACACACTATGCATGCAAAGTGACTCAGGAAACCTGAAGGTGACCAAGGCAGTAATGAAATATCACCAAAGTCCTGAGTGACTCATGCCCTCTGCCACTGCCTTCCCAGGGTTACAGGTGAAGTGAGAAGACAGCAGATTTGTGCCTGAGACAAGAGCCAGGCAGGGCTTGAGCCTGGGTCAGGTTTGAGCTGCTGCTCTCCAGCCATTTGGCTTTATAGAAGTGACTTCATTTCTCTAGGCTCTATGTCCTTTCCTGTTGAGGGGCCTAGAAACCCTCTTCACTGCAGAGTGGTGGATAAGTGTAAAGGGCTCACAACAGGGCCCAGTATGGAGGAAGCATGCAAGAAATGCCAATAGCTATGCCACAGGAGTAGTTACATGGGTAAGGACAGTGTGGTGTAGGTATGCCTTTGAGTACTATTCAGCCATAAGGAAGAAGGGAAACATGCCATCTGCAGAAAGATGGAAGGGGCTGGAGATGACCATGTTAATCCAAATAAGACAAACTCGGGAGTATGAATGTCACTGGGGGAGGGAGGGAAGGAGGGAGGGAAGGAGGAAGGGAGGGAGGGAGGGAGATGGGGGGGGAAACATGACCAAATAAGGACATGCCATAATGAACCACTGTTCTGTATAACTAGGATGCTCTGATCCTATACCTAATTTTTTTTGAATGCTGGCTTTATTTTACCTTCCTGTTTTTTTTATGCTATGTTCTTCCTGAATCCTTCTTAACAGGCTGATTTGGGGGCTGGCTGTTTCAAATATGTCCTTTTCCTGGTTCTTTGTCTTTTTCCCACCCCGAGGTCTGATTAGGAGATCACAGGACCTTGACGATGGACAGGAGGGATAGGTGCACAAAGCCAGCAGCACCTTCCTGTGCCCAGCTATGAGTTCCTGTGGATCAGGTGCTCAGAGAGGCCAAGCGACCATCTGTTGTCACACAATAAGAAAGTGGCAGTGTACAACCCAGGCTTGAGCAAGCCTGGCGGAGCCCAAGGTCCCTCACCACTGTGGTACTGCCCCCACTCCCCCAGAAGGGACAACTGGGAGCCCAAGGGAGAGATGAGCTTTATGTTGAGGTTCCTGGGATTAAGGAGGAGGCTGTTCCTGGCTGTCTTGTGCATGCTAGTGGGTGTGTGCACTTGTGTGCATGTGTGGGAAGTATGCTTATGTGCATATGTGCATATGTATGAGTATGTGTATGTGTATGTTTATGCGTATGTGTATGTGTGTATACGAAGGACACTGCATGAGAGGAAAAGCAGAGGCATCAACTGTTTGTTCCTGAGACTGATGACACGCCAGGGTGAAGGCTGTTGCGTGCACAGTGTTCGCTTGAGTGGGATCATCTGTGAGTGCTTCTACCTCACTGCCCTTGCTTCTTTCTGTGGAAAATAACAGCCCAGAGAGCCCTGACTCCCCTTCCCTTCCAGCCCTGCTGGTTTCTATCCTGGGGAGCACTCCTGCCAGGGGAGCCCTCTTGCCTATCCCTTAGAGTCTTTGTCTGTTCTGAGGTTATTGCCAAGAGCTTATAGACTGGGGGGTGGGGTGGGTAAGAAGGACCGAGAGCAACTGCGGTGGGTATTTGGCCTTGGGGATGCAGAAGCAGGTCATTCCCAGGCTCACAATGCCCAGTCACAGTGAGCTGACCACACTGTGCGGTCCACTGAGGATGACTGAACTCCACGGCCCAGCTCACCACCGGGCGCAGCAGAGGTGCTGGGAGATGGGCAGCCCACCGGCTTCTGACGGCTGAGCCTACCTCTGTGAACCACTTGGCTGCCACCAACCAAGGAAAGAAGAAGCTCGTTTTCTCCCCAACTGAAAGACCCCTGTGTGCAGGAGGGTCCTGCAGCCATGCAGGGTGGGTGCAGCCTTCCAAGCTGCTGCTGGCGTGGCCCAGGGCACAGGTGGCGGGCAAGTACCCACCTGGCCTGCACAAAGGCACATTGAAGCCCATATTTTGAGGGGGATTTCATTCTGTGCTGCTGCCAGCGAAGGCTGTGGGGCTGTGTGCCTGCCAAGGCTGGAGTGCCTGGCACTGTTCAGTGTGTACCAGTCGCCTGGCATCTGTGGCAAATGTACACAGAAGCACCCCAGCACGCATGGGCGCCAGTGCAGGGCAGTGCATGTGTCTGCTGTCTCCCAGATCCCTCTCTCTGCCATCATCAGTAGCCTCCCCAGCTTCCCAACATCTCTGCACCTGTCTGTCCCTCTGGCCCTGGACTTTGAGTCTCCTTTCTTGGTTTCCTTATGGCTGGGCCTCTGACTCTTTCTAGTTCTACCTGTCCCTCCATGTGTCCCCTGTCTGATTGACACACTCTTGTCTCTGAGCCTTTCTCATTCTTCCCTATTTTCTCTCACTGCTCCCTGGCTCTGTGACATTGCCTCTTTCTGTTTCCAATTGTCTCAGTCTGTGTCTCTCCATTTGTCTCGGTATCTATCTGGCTGCCTGACTCCTTTGACTGTCACCCTCTCACTCTTTCTCCCTCTCTCTGTCCTTCTCTAACTCATTCTGCCTCTTCTTTCCCCTGTCTCTGTTGCCTTTTCCCTGTGACATTCTCCTGGAAATGCATCAAACAAACACTGAAGTGGCCGGATTTCAAGTGACAAACAGCACTACACCCAGAATCCACCCCCACCTCCCACCGGCTGCTCCCTCCTCCACAGCTCGGAGGGAGAGAAGCTATTGTGTGGGGCGGGAGTTGAGTGGAAGGGCCTGGGGCTCTGCGCTCTGACTGCTCTGAGCTACTTACTTCCCCATTGGCTCTGAGCGGGCTGTGCTCAGTGAGGGCTGAGTGATAGGGGGAGGCTCTAGCCATAAAAGGGGGGATGAAGCTCCAGGACTGCCATTCCAAGGAGCTTTGGAGCACTCACAGCTTCCTCTCTGGCCTCTCCCTGAGCTGGTGTCAGGGCTGACTGCTGGACCAGCCACCTGCTACTACGCTAAGACCTGTTCTGCCAGAAGCCATCCAGGGACAAAGCAGTGTGCGGGTAAGGTCTGCAGGGCCCTGGGTTCTCGCTCTTGGATTTATTTGCATACTCTTAGTCCACTATACCCAGGTGGTGGGACCCTGGGCTGAGGGCTTCAGGACTGGGTCTGATGATT
This sequence comes from Myocastor coypus, assembly GCA_004027025.1. Lineage (NCBI taxonomy): Eukaryota > Metazoa > Chordata > Mammalia > Rodentia > Myocastoridae > Myocastor > Myocastor coypus. Next base: position 29,694 of record PVJA010002866.1, on the reverse strand, counting down.
ATCTGGCCAAGGTAGTTCAGTTACTAGGTGAGTTTATAAAAGCCTCACTGGGAACGATGACTGCCTTTGGAGATCTCCCACTCTGTGGTTGTGGTTTGCACAGGTATAGCTGCCCCCAAGAAGACCACCCAGCATTTTGCCCCAGATCCTTCTCTCACAGGGCTGCCACACAGGGTTCCTGTGCCAATTTCGAAGGTGCAGGGAGAATGGGACGCTCTGGGTGGGAGATGTGAGAGATTTTGCTAATTAGGGTGATTTTAAAGGTCAGTGATCTTCTTTGGACTCAGAGAACAAAGCCTGAGGTCAGTAATGAGGTTCTGGGCTCTGGCATTTATCATATTATCATGTACATCAGTGTACAACTAAGTTCAGCCTTTTCACACTTTTTGGGTCACACTTAATTGCTGACCAGGTGCTGATGTGAGTGGCTTCCTTTGATGTCATTTTATGCAGAATGAAGTTTGGGATTGTTTTATTGGAAGCGGAGGAAAATGAAGGACAGAATGCCAAGACAGCCAGGCTGAGCAGAATTTTTATTGTCAATTTTACTTGGAGAGGACTTGTTGCTTTTATTTGGATTACGGCCAGAGGTGGCCAAGTTAGGCAGGGAGGAAGTTCAGGTTGGGAAAGATATTGCTCTCTGGTGGAGATACCCAGGTTCTAAGAAAGTATTGTAGGAGCCCAAAGTTTGACTCCAGCAAAAAGCTGGTGAGCTTCAGGGGGAAGCCTGCTAACAACGCCTGGGGTGAATAGTGAATTCTGTGACCTCTTACTTTTCACTGGGTTTCTTTTCCCGAGAATCAAGCCTTACAAACATTCTTTAATTAAGCCTTCTAGCTTCCCAGGGGGAAACAAGCTCTTTAGGTTATTGGATATGATTTCAATTCCCCTCCCACAGGCTGCAAGTCCTCATTATCCTCTTTCTTCCAAGAGTTGTCTTTCTAATATGACAGGCATCGTTGTCCAGATCCACGGCATGATGTGTGTGAATTGTTTCACATTGTCAGTCCTCTCCGCTCCTCCTCACAGGCCCCCGCCCCCACCGCTCCGCTGTGCACCTTCCTTGCCTCTCAGCCTCACCTTCCCGCCCCACGCCTGTCCCACCCTACCTTGCCTTTGTTCTATTTTTGCAGGTCATTTATCTCCAGGCTTTGAGATCTGCGTGGGGGGAGCTCTTCAGCAGCCCCAGCCGGTGAGTTCTGCTGTAGGGGGAGGTCTGCGTTTGCTGACAAGAGCTCCAGCCCACTGCTTTGCCCCAGGGGAGCCTGGTAGATGGTGGTGGGCTGCGAACCCCTTTCTCAGCCAGCAGCTGGGAGTGAGATAATGCAATGATTCCTGAGCTGGGTGCTGGGACCCCTGCTTGTCTGAGCAGAGCAAGAGCAAGCAGAGGAGTCAGGGGCCCTGGGCTGACTGAGGAATTTCTAGTCAGTTTAAAATGCAGGCAAGGTTATTTGTTGAGGTAACTTCTGATGTCAGGAATTTTCCACACATTTTCCATCTAAATGTGTCCTACAAACATGTGGGGCAGTGCCGGGTTCAAATCCCAGATCCTGTCTCTCATTTGCTGTGTGGCTTCGGAATAGTAGCTGCCCCTTTGCATCCTATTTCCCTCACCTCTATCAAGAAGTTAATTGGGGGCTTTCAGGTTAGCTCAGTGGTTTAAGCGCCTGTGCAGGCAATCCCAGTCAGGCACAAGGGATGGTGGTTCAATCCCCACACCCACCCATAAGGCAGCCTGAGCCAGCAATACTCACCTGGGGGTGTGGTCAGCCTCCAGGGGTTGCAGTAACATGCGTGGCATTTAGTAGCGATGTGGTATTTGCTACTGTGACCATCCAAGTTGGCACCATTTCAAAATGGCAGGTCTGACCCCTCCCCATTTTTTATGATCTTCTCAGTCTTTCCACTTCATCCTGCTATGTGCTCTGCCCAAAAAATGTGATGGGACAGCTAATATTTCACTTGTGGGGGGCACTTCTCTGCTCTCCACACCCCAACAGAAGCCTTCGCTTCTGCGTCCTTCACCTTGGGATCATGAAGCCTCATCCTTCCCCATCCTGACCTTTATTTTATTTATTATTTTTATTCTTGTTTCAGAACCTTTGTTTATTCACTCATTTTTATGGCCGGCTCAGCCCACCCCGAGGGCAGGGCTGGCGCAGCATGTGGTGCCAGGGATTGAACTGCGGTCCCTGAAGCCGCCCAAGCTTCCCCAAGCAGGCGCTTTAGAGCACTGAGCCATCCCGCCAGGCCCCCCATCCTGACCTTCTTGAACCTCCCTGAGTCCCACACCTGCTGCCTACCTCCTTGGGTGTTCTTGTACAATTGTAGTGCTTAGATCCCTTCTATCTTAAAAGGGTCAGTATTTCCTGTTTGGATTTCAGTGGGTGTCTGAGAAAGTGCATTCGGCCACTGATTTCTTCCACACTTTCACTCTTCTTGTCCAATTTCTGTGGGGCTGACAAAGTAATAATAATAATAATAGAAAAATAGCAGCAAGTCAGACCTGGCCATTGTGGCAGGTAGTCACCTTCCAGGTGAGTTCAGCAGCATCCCCTACAGATGGAACCATGTCCCGAGTCCTTGCAGCCTGGCCCCTGCAGTCTCTTCCAGCCCCCAGATTGATGACCTGCTGGAAGTTCACGCTGCATGTCCATGAGGCATAAAAATGCACAAGGCTCCACCCTGCATCCACCCAGTTCACTCCTTTACCAGTGGTAACTCAGGAATTGGGGACATCTTCCATGGGAGCAGTTTGTTGCCACAGTGGCTTAAACTGTTTACATCTGACTTATTCCTGGACAATTCCATTTTAACATAACTTTTTAAAAAGTTACTTTATTTATTTATTTATTTATTTATTTATTTATTTATTTATTTTATTATGGTCTGCTCAGCCTGTCCTGGGAGTGGGGCTGGTGCAGCATGTGGTGCCGCGGGATTGAACTGTGGTCCCTGCTACCGCCTAAGCATTCCTAAGCAAGCACTTTAGACCACTGAGCCATCCCACTAGCCCCAGCAAGTTTTTTATTTTTTATTTTTTTATTTAGGGAAGGGTCTATAGGGTGTTCAGGGTCTCACTGCTAGATCAAACTTCTGGTGATCCACTTATTTGCTGCCTCCCAAGACCTGGGATTACAGGTGTGTGCCACCACTCCCAGTCTCAACTGCCATCTCAGCGCACCCTGAGGGTGCCCAGGGGTTGAACCCTGGGCTCTTGAACCTGCTTGCAGGTGCTTTAATCCGCTGAGCTACTAGGTCAGCCAACAGGTTTTATTGAGCAGTTGCTGTGTGTCTGGGTCACTGGCCCCCTTTCTCCCAGAATAGGGGACAGATTCAGGGCAGGGGAGGGGCAGAGTGAGAGTCTGCGATTCCCTCAGGCTGTCAGACCCTTACATCGATAGCTCCCTCTGCCTTTGCTCTGTCATATGTCCACTTCCTTCCTCTGTATTCTTCCATCCCAAGTCCCCTCTCTCTCTCTTCTGCACTCATCCTCTCCCCATCTCTGAGTCTCACCCTCACTTTCTTGTTCATATACTCTGCCATCTTTCTAGGCGTCTTCATCTCTGTCTATGCAAGTCCTAACAGTATCATCCCCATTCACCCTCTTTCACTTTATCCTCATCCCTTAATTTCACCAAATGATGAGAAACAAGTGGGACTTCTGGACTGGTCCTGCTGGTGAAAAACATCCCTTAAGGCTGCACAGGATTCCTCTCCAACCAGCAACTTCCAGGTTGTCTTTCTCTTTGGTCTCAACACAGCCAACATTGCTGACCCTTGGCTGGGATGTAATCCTGTGTACTGATGTGTTCTTTTTTTTTAAATTTCAGAACCTTTATTTGTTTATTCGCTCATTTTTATGGCCAGCTCAGCCCTTCCCGAGGGCAGGACTGGCACAGCATGTGGTGCCAGGGATCGAACCGCGGTCCCTGAAGCCGCCCAAGCTTTCCCAAGCAGGTGCTTTAGACCACTGAGCCATTCCGCCGGTCCCAATGTGTTCTTACCTTCTGCTCAGAGCCAGAGCTTTTCCCCAAACTGGTCACTCATCTTCTAGCAAAAGCATGGCTTCTGTTTCCAGGTCCTCCTTCACTGACCCTTGGAGGCCACCACAGTGAAAAACAAGATATTCTGGGGGTTAAAGTGCTGGAAATACTTTCATCTTAGGAGCATGGGAGCAGTAACTCGAAGGGCACTTGTGCCCTGCTCCACCTCAGGATGGGGCTGGAGTGTAGCTAGCAGATTCGCTTTGAACCTTGCTTCTGTTCTTTCCTCATTTCTTGCTTTGGTTGCATCCAGACCCTCTGTTTTCCCATCTACAAAGTGGGCTAATAGACACCAGTGTAGAGCAGAAAGCCCAGCCCTACTCAACAGGGGATGCTGTAGTCTCTGCAAATTCCACCCCACCACTCATGTGTGCTGAGCCCTGAAGGTCCATGCCACGTGGTCCACATTGCTCCCACGCTCCTGAGCCTGCAGCAGCAGCAGCCCATCATAGTCCATCTTTAGGCACAGGGTCTAGCCTAGGGCAGAGGCACATTCTTGAGGGCTACTGGGGTCCCCAAACAGTGGCATCTCCAGGGCAGTGACTGCCAGTGTGGGAGGCTGAGCTCTGTCTCCTCCTCCCTGCTGACTCATGATGTGACCTTAAGCAAGTGACTTCATTTCTGCCTCTTTCCATTTCCTCTTCTATCAAACAGGGATAATCATATGCGATAAAGTGCACGGAAAGATAATTGCGACGTTAAATCAAGCCATTACTATTCAATGCTGGCTTTTTTAATAAAAATGCTTGAGACTCCTTGGAGCCCTCAGCTGACTACAGTGTAGAGATATCACTGAGAAGATAAGAGAGCAGGAGGACTTGTCCCTCCTAAGGAGCTCTGGCCTAGGGCAGCAGGAGTGTCCAGTGTGCTGTTCCTTTCAAGGGTGCTATCTCAAGTGGTCCATATGGGAACCCACGTGGAGGTGGACAACCCCATTCACAGGTAGGAAGACTGAGGCCATGGAAGAGATGGCACAGGGGTCCCTCTGATCCCAGAGCCTGTGCTTTTCCTTCCTAAGTAAAGGAAAATACAGGGGAGCCTCTAGGTGGTGGTCTGGAGAGCAATGGGTGACCTGCTCCCAGCCCACTTAGCCAGACCACCTGGTCAGGGATGCCCACATAAGTAGTGCCCTAAAGTGGCTATAATTCGATCAAATGTTCAAGTGTCTGGAGGCCCAAGAAAATCAGCTGAAAAACCACTGGAGTCATAAACCAGTCATAAAATTCACAAAGGCAGCACACTTTGTCAGTGAAGGCCAGAGAATAAATGTTTTTGGCTTTTGGAGCTGCTCAGATATTGTTTCAAAATGATGATGATTTCTTTTTCTCTTATCCTCTGTCTCATTCTCGTCTCTGCCTGTCTCTGTGTCTGTCAGTCTGTCTGTCTGTCTTCTTGTCTGTCTGTCTGTCTTCTTGTCTGTCTGTCTTTTTTTGCTGGGACTGGGGTTTGAGATGAATGCAATCTACTGGCAAGGGTATCTTTCTTCGTGAATGTCCCATGCAGAGGACTTCCTTTGCAAGGCTCCGGGCCTGCCAAGTTGCACAGGCATCCCTCCTTTCACTGAAGACCACACAAGCTCCACACTGATGTCCTTCACCCAATGTTATCCTCACCCTTGCCAAGTGGACTGTTTTCTCCTCTCGCCCCATAGAAAAACTCCTTTCCCCTCCATTCATCCCAGCCATGGTCCACCACTGCCAGGGCCATCAGAGCCACCTGACTTCTAAGCTCCTTTAGGAGCTAAGATCCTGCCTGCCAGGACCCATCTGACGGCTTGCCCCATGAAAGAAGGAAATAGGGTCATGAGCCTCAAAGAGGATGTGACTCTGGTAGGGTCTGCTTGTAACAGAGAGGGCATGGGTGGAAAGTTGAACTCCCATCTAGGAGCCAGGCAAACTTGGATGAGCGATGACTTCCCTTCTCCCAGCCTTAACCTCGCCCTCTGCTCAGTGGGCACAAAAGCTCCCACTGAGGGATGCTGTGAGGGTTAGAGCTCATGTGCATGAGGAGGCAGTGCGCAGCCTGGCACATCATAGAGGCGGAGAGCTGTGGCTGCTTGGGGATAGATGTGATTGTGGGTGAGGGTGCCCGGCCCAGGCTGGCACACCCTGCCAGCATAGTCAGTGCATGTACCAGTCATGTTTTGGTCCAGCAGTGAACCGGACTCCTGATCTCCTTTTCATCTCCTCTTCCTTTCCCAGTGGCACAGGCTCTACCTAGACTGCAGTCTGCATGTTCCGCCCGTTAAGGCACTTGTCATGTGACAGGTGCATGCTCGATGCTGCAGACACGATGTCCCATCATGCACACCCTCAGACTGCATCAGCTGTGCCAGAGCAGAGAAAATGGTGACTCAGCAAAGTTGTACAGAGCTCCTGATCCTATTATTGCCTTGTATGAGGTGCTAGGAGGCCTTTTTTCCCTCCCTCCTGCCCTCCCTCCTTCCTTCCTTCCTTCCTTCCCTCTTTCTGTCCATCCATCCATCCATCCATCCATCCATCCATCCATCTCTGCATTGATAACTAAATGCTCCTTACTTTCGCATCACACCCAGCCACACATTCTGCCCTGGTCTGTGAGGGCCAACAGTCTCTGCCCTCTGCTTACCTCACAGCATTTTCTCCCTCGGCGTTCCCTTGCTCCCCTTCCTCTACTTCAGTCTCCCTGTCATTCTCAAGCCCATCATGTGCACTAGCTTTTCAGAGACTTTGACTGGGGTACCTATAATTATGTACCTGTGTCATATATGTGCCTGGGGCTGTGTCATAGGGGGGTCATCAGGGTAGGCTTCCTGGAAGAGGCACCTGACATTGAGTTTTGAAGGAGTAAGAGCTATTCAGATCAGAGGATGTGGGGTGGGATGGGTGTGGGTGTGAAGGATGTTCACGCTAAGGGGATCCTTGTGCCAAGGCTGAGGGCAGGGTGCTGGGCCCTTGCTAAGCAGTGGTAGGTGGCTCAGCAGAACTCCTGTCTGGCTATCTAGTGCTGTGCACTTTCTGTGATGCCTTGAGAAGATGGTGTGATCTGTCTGTGCCTCCATTTCCTTGTCTATGAAATGGGGAGAAGACAGCTGTGGGCTGTTCCTTTAAATCACACACAAGACTGGGCGTGGTGGCACATGCCTATAATCCCAGCACTGGGGAGGCAGAAATCAGGAGGATCACCATGAGTTGGAGCTGCGTAATGAGACCCTGCACAGAAAACTGAAACAAAACAAAAACACACACAGCACAGGGTATAGGGTCCACTCAGTCAGTGCCTAGCCACTGTCAACCCTGTGTTAGGAAAGGCCCTGAGTCTCCAGCAGAGGGCAGGGCTCCCTGCAAGGTAGTGTAGCGCCCCCTGAAGGCTGGTGCAGGGCACAGGCGCAGTCATCCTACTGCCAGAGGAGCCCCAGGCTGTGTGAGGAGCGCATCCAGGAAGACAGGTTGGAGGCCGCAACAGAGCAGGTAGAGGCTGATGTTGGCTCCTGCAGGGAGAGCTGGAGCTGGGCCTCGAGTGGCTGCACAGAGGGGCCTTGGCACTGCCCGGTGGGCGTGAAGGTAAGCTCTGAGATCCCAGTCTCACCTAGCTCTGGAGTCTTGGTGGGTGTTCCTTTGCTGTCCTGTAATGTGGGCAAGGCACGCAGGCCAAGATGCTGTCGGGGTGGGGGTGACCCACGGGGGCTGCTCTGAGCTTTGCGAAGCTCGGTAACCATCACTGACCATTGGACTGAGCAATATCCAGGGTCGAGTTAATGGCTGAAAACAGGAGGTGGGCTCCAGTTCTGCTCAGATACAGAGATCCACCTTGGGCATCCTATGGATGCCTCCAGCCAGGATTTGCTGGAAGCTCCCCAGGTGCTAATCTTGTAACAGGCTGGCTCAGCCATTGCTCACTGGGTATCGGGGAAAACAGGAGTCACCTGCTGTATGTCTCCACGAAACTAGAGCGGCTCACTTGTCTGGAACTCTAATCTGCTTAGTGTTGGTGGAACTTTGAGAAACCACAGGCTGGGGAGGACTGAAGGGATGGCCGCGCGTTCACTTCCCTGGCTCAGGGGCAGACTCAAGAGAGGCACCTGGCCTGAGCTCAGGGCATTTACCAAGCCTCTCTGGGTGCCAGTTTTCTCTCCATATAAGAGGGATAATGACATTTGTCTGTTACTACTGGCAAGAAGGCTGAGCTCAAGATAAAAGTTCAGGGCCCTGAGCAGGCAGCTCTCTGGTCATTCACTGAGGATTCAGCTGCACAAGAATCAATATTGCTCTATAAGCGATTATAGCTATGAGGTTGGGAGCTCTAAAAGAGTGAGCCTGGACCCAGCTGCCCACTGCAAACAGGACAGGGGCAGCCCACTGCCCCAGAAGTGCTCCTGTAACTGGCAAGCAGTGGCCGAGGGGATAGGCTGGTAGGCATAGGACAGTAGGGGCTCAATAAAGGGTAAGTGGAATAGTTCATAGCAGACTATGACGGGGGATGTGTATTTCTAAGGCGAGGACCTCACTCTGGGTTGTAGGTGGGACTTGGGCTCATGGACTTGGAGCTTGGGATGCCCTGAACACATGAGCAGATAAGGCAAATGCACTCTTGGGTCAGGGGGCCAGGGTGGGAAGGGCATGGGCGGGGGCTGGAGGCCTCCTATTTCCATGTGGGAGATGCACACTGTGCCACTGGGGTGGCCTTGGGTCTTCACATTTGGCTTCCAAATGAGTCACTATGAAGAGACAAGCTGTAATAAATTCTTATAAAGCAGCCACCGGTCAAGTACTTACTGTGTGGTGGTCAGAGCTTTAGGGAACAAGGTGGCTAACGTTTGTATCCTGGGTGGGACAACATTCTAGTGGGCGGAGTAATAATCATGGCCACCAAAGAGACAGACATCAGATAAGGGGAAAGTACAAGCCCCAGTGATTGCTGTGAGACTGGGAAGCCACGTTAGATACAGTGGCCAGCGAGCGCCTCTCTGGCCATGTGGGTTTAACTCATTTACTATAAGAAGAAATGAGTCACGTGGAAGTCTGAGGTTGGGATGGCAGACAGGAACAGAAGGCGTAAGCCCCTGTGGTGGGTGCGAGGAGTGCAGGGGAGCACTGCAGAGACCGGCTGTGGCTCTGCTTTGGTGGAGCTGGCCGGTAGGCGGCCAGCTGACCCTGAAGGGAGAGATGCAGGTCCTGGGAGGACAGGGAGAGCAGCATCCCACCCAGCCTCAGAGGTCAGCGGAAGCTGTCCGCAGAGGTGATCGCTAATCCTGGACTGAAGTGGCAAGGAGAGGCGCAGCAGGAGCCAAGCGCCAGGGCCGAGGCTGGGCCCAGGACATGCGTTAAGGGAAACTGGAAAAGGCTGCCGAGGTTGGAGCTCAGAGTGGAAGTGCCGAGGTGCTGGGAGGGGACAGTGTACTCCTGCCATGTAGGCGGAAGGCCAGGCCCTGTAGATGCCACTGAGGAAAGGGTACAATGACAATGGCACCAGGCTGGGGTCAGGGAAGACCTGACAGTGGGGGCACTGCAGAGAAGCAGATGGCAGCCCTAGAAGGAACAGAAAGTGTAGGAGACTTCACAACTTTGGTTCAGGGGCAGAGTGCTTGTCTAGCACGCAAGAGGCCCTGCAGTAAACCCTCAGAACTGCAAAAACAAGGAAGTGCATAGAACAGACCAGCTTGTGACACCCTTGGGAAGCAGGCACAGGGGGTGAAAATCAGGCAACAGTTGTCTGGAAGAATCCACCGTGGCACATAGCCATGTATCTTCTGGTTTGGAGGGTGGCCAGAGGGGGGTGTGAGGTCAGACAGGCAGATGAAGTGCTGGTGTCCAGTCACGCTCGGTGCAATCACTGCCCCTGCCTGTGCCTCGGTTCCAGCCCACCTCACAGAGCTCGCATGCCCTCTGAGTGTGGACCTGTGGGAAAGCTCCTGCTATGCTGCTCTTGTCAATTTCTTCCTGCAGCCCAGGCCTTAACGCCCTTGTCTCTCCTCTGGCTCCTCAGCTGCAAAATGGGTTTGAGGGTGTTTGTATTGTGGCGTCTCTGACAGGAGCAAAAGAGTCCAGGGCCCCTGCTGCAGAGTGCGGGCAGCTCTCATGCTCTTCTTCTCCCTCCCCTGCAGGAAGAGCCGAGAGGATGATGTGGCAGAGGCTGGTGCTGGCTGCCTGCATCCTGGTGTTGCCCCCTGCCGCAGCGGAATGCCTGGCCCCATGCTCCCTGTGTGCTGTGAAGACCCAGGATGGACCCAACCCTCTCAATCCCCTGGTAGGTTTCAGAGATGTTTCCTCAGTGCCCTGTCATTCTGTGATTGGGCCCTGGAGAAGGGTGGTCACAGAGCAGCTTGTCCTGTGTTCATGCCACTGTGCAGGACTTGTCCTGTCTTGTGGACCTCACCAGCTTGGGCTCCCGTGGGCCAGAACAGACATGAGATGCAGATTTCCAGGGAGCTAGGTGCCTGGCAACATGAGTGTCAGTCACAAAGGCTGGCTTTGCAGTCAGCAGCTACAGATGGACTTTTCAAGGCTCCTCACTCTGGGGCTCATGGGTCTTTTTCAAATCCAGTCACTCCCACAGGAAGAGCTGTCTCCATCCTCCTGAATAGCCAGCTAAGGTGGACTGGCTCTAGGCCTTGGCCCTGGCCCACAATCCTAGCTTCTCTGAGGCTCCTTGTGCTTCTCTTGTGGCAGCAGGAAGGCTGGGGTAGAGGTGGCAGGGCTGTGAAGAGTGGCCCTTGGGCCTTGGCTCTGCACCTGTCTGGCTCCCTGACTCTGAAACCCCTTCCTATGAGCCTCAGTTTTCTTATCTGCCTGCTTCGGGTCATTCTCTGAGAGGATGGCAAGTGCTGGCAGTGGGCTTCTTGCCTGGCCATGTGAGGATGTGTAGTGTGACTGAGCTTCCTCCTCAGGACCTCAGGAAAGCATCATGGCTGAGCAGGAAGGGTCTTGCATTACACTGCCTGACTCAGGTTCCAGTAGTGTCCATCATTGTCACCACTGCCGTAGGCACTGTCCTCACCAAATCCCCTCACAGCCCTGTGAAGAATGCCTTATTTTCCCCTCAATGAGGCTTCATGCACTCTCCTGCACCCCCCCCCCCCCCACTGATACTCTTTCTACCATTCTGCATTTCTCTGTCCCTGCCTGCTAAGTGGTAGTGGTGCCCTTGGCCCCTAGCAAAGGTGAGGAGAGGAGAAAGGGTGACTGCAGAGTCCATGGGGAGCTCTCACCTCCAACACTGGCATTGCTGCCCTTGGCAAAGTCTGTCTCTCCTCCCTCACTGGGGCACAAAAGCACTTACCTGTATGCGTTACTGGGAGCATGAAATGGGTAGCCAAGTGCTTGGCACACTGGTGCCCTTTGATTTACCTGGGCCTGGGTCAGGCTCCGGGATAGGGTGGGGAGTGTATCTTGATGCTTTGTCAGGAGTGATATCATCCATATCCATGTGTTCTTGTCTTTTGGGTCTTTTTCAGATTTGTACCCTAGAATGCCAAGAAACCCTGATGCCCTCGGAGGAGTGGGAGCGATGCCAGGGCATCCTGTCCTTCACCCCTTCTGCCCTGAGGCTCAGGGGCCCGAATGGATTGGACAGCAGCGTAGCTTTAGAAGAGGCCTATGGAGAGCTGGCCAGGCATGCCGGGCCCTTCTTGCAGGAGCTGGAGAAAAGTGGACTCCTCTCCAGCACCCACACAAAGGACAAGTTCAGGGGTCTACCTGGTGGGCTCAGGGAGGGCATGGAACCCGAGGCAATGGGGGCTTCCCAGCTGAGCAGTGGTGCTGTTGGGGCTAGTACACTCGATTTTGATGAGGACCCCAAGGAGCAGGTCAAACGCTATGGAGGTTTTCTGCGAAAATATCCTAAGAGGAGCTCAGAGGTGGCCAGAGATGGCGATGGGGATGGGGACAAGGTAGGCCACGAAGACCTGTACAAACGCTATGGGGGCTTCTTGCGGCGCATCCGTCCCAAGCTCAAGTGGGACAACCAGAAGCGCTATGGTGGTTTTCTCAGGCGCCAGTTCAAGGTGGTAACACGGTCACAGGAAGACCCCAATGCCTACTCTGAAGAGCTTTTTGATGTTTAAACATGCCTCCATCCTGCAGCCGAGTGACGAGCTTCCTCTGACAGTTTCCCACATGGGAGCACACTCGCTTCCCTCCCTGTGTATCCTGGCCCCACACCCAGCTCATTACCGTCTGCACAATGTCCAGTCCTGGCTTACCTCTCTGCTACCCTGAGTGCACTAAGTTGCCTGATATTGGTGACAGGGAGGTGTGGAGGTCCCCCTTTACTGGGGTCAGTGCCAGGCTCACACCAGTGCCCTTCTAAGCTACCACCAGGATTGGCATCTCTGGATATCAGTCCTCCCACTCTGTTCAGTGACTTCCCACTACAGAAGTCCAGAGTGAATTGTTCTTTTACCCTTAGATCTATGATGGTCAAGCTCTGCAGATCATATGTTGCTCTCACACGCAGGTAGTATACACACACACACACACCATAAAACCTGCACAGAGTAGAAATTTTAAAAAAGCAAGATATGCATAAATGGAAATCTCAACAGTGTATTTTCAAACCCCAGAGATCTCCTTATGCCCCCCCACTTTGCAGATCACACATTCAGTGAAAAGCTTGAACATGGCCTTTTATTGGAGCAGGAATTCTGACACTGGAGAGAGCAGTGTGGTAGGTTAAGTGTTCAGTCTGACCACTGTGAGTTCCCTTCATTTAGAAGTGCATCTCCTGGACAACTGAGCTGCTGAATGCACACTTGTGTCGGTACCCTTGACTGTGCCCAACTCACGGAAGAGGAAGGGAGTGGAAACTCCTCCTTGGTGACAGAGCTCTTCTGAATGCTCAGATGATCACAGAGGGAGCAAAGCAAACCATTTGTTCTGTGCAACAAGCTCCGAATGTGGACCAGTTCCCCCGGCCCTCGTTAAGCTAATTAAGCCGATTGGTATCACACTTCTAACCCCCGATGAACTGAAGCAGTTGAGTTGATGAGGTTAAACACAGCCATGTTCTTGAGCAGCTGAGCTGGCTGCCAGGAGCCCGGCCATCTGGCCCAGCATATGCCCCGGGCACCGCATCAGGGAGTCCAGAGACAGCAGGAAAGAGAGAGTGCCCTCCTCCGTCCCATGACCGTTCTTCTCTCTTCATGCCTCCAGATAAAATGGGAAGGGGAATGAAATGATGAGTGTTAAGGGCAAGTGAGCTCCCTTGATTCAAATAATCCAGAATCAGAGGCAAAGACCTGAGAGCTTAGCTTCTCTCCCTCTCTCACCCCCAGGCACTGTTTGTATTGTGGGACCAGGAGATGGGCTGAATAGGAGAAGAGACAGACCTGAGTTTGAATAATTTGTGTAAGATGTTCTGAGCACACCTCTTCCAGCCCAGCTCCTGGGTCTCTCTTTCTGAAATGTATAGATTGTCCTAAGTTTGCTTTGTATGCTTTTTAAAAATTCCATTTATGCAATTTGTTTGGAATTTGCTTAGTCTATAATAGGCCTGTGTAATTTCCTGCTCTTCCAGTATAATAAAAGACGCTAATGATGTTGTGTGTGTGTGTATGTGTGTGTGTGTGAGCGTGTGTGTGCGCCTGTGTGTATCTGCATGCACTCAAGCCTCAGTTCTCAGAAAGAAGACTATTGGCAGAAATGTGTGCTAGGGGGTGAACCTAGCCAGCTAACTCGCTTAAAATCCAAAGTGGGATCTGTGTGATCCTGAGTGGCTCACTGACCTCGCTGACCTGAGCTCTGTCTTCTGCTGTGACACTGGTGCTGACGGCTGGCTGTGGGGGTTACATGAAATCACATAGGCGTGGCAAGGTAGGAGTGGGCTTCCTTCCTGCACTGCCTCAGGGCACTGGCAGAGCTGGGCACTCAGCACTGAGGCACGGAGGGTGGGCAGAGGTGCCACACTGGGACCCGGTGTCAGGGCTGCCTTGATGCAGGAAGCCAGGGCGGAGGAAGAGATGCTCCTAAAAAGTGTGAGTGTGCTGAGGATGAGCACTTGAGTGACAGGTGGCAAAAATGTCCCCTACTTACATGGCAGCCTTCACTGAAGTGTGTGGAGGAGATGTCTTTAGGCATATTGAAGTGACTCAGTGACTGAAAATCTCACTTATTCCCTTGGGATGCCTGGTCCTTTAGGGACTGCCTATGAAACATGGGGCACTCTCATTCATTTAATGAAGTGTCACCTGCTGGCCTGGTGGGTCCTATAGAAAGTACGGGCAAACAAAAAGAGCAAGGCCTCTGTTCTTGTGGGATGTACAGCTTTGTGGGAGAAAGAAATAAGCCCATGAAAATGTAGAGCTAAAATCAAAACAGTGTAAAGGAAAAAGCTGGGAACCAGGTGTGGTGGTGCATGCCTGTAATTTCAGCACCCCAGAGGCTGATTCAGGAGGGTCAAAAATCCAACTGGGCAATTCAGTGGCTTAGCAGGAACCTAGCTAAAAAAAAAAAATAAAAAAAAAATTATTTTCAGAAAGGGTTGGCAATGTAGCTCAGTGGGAAGGCTCTAGGACTGGGTGGGGGGGGGCGGAGAAGAATAGAAGGGGAAGGGAGGAGAAGGCCAAGCACTGGGGTATGGAGGTAGAGAACAGCAGGTGTAGGGAAAGACTGTCCCTGGGGTATCCAGGAACCCCTCTCCTGGAGAATATTCTCACCCTGATGTTTTTAGGGAAGGATGTGAAATTTGAGTTTATTTTATTCAGCCATTTGCTCTGTGCCAAATAACACATCGATAATCAACTCTAACCTGCTCAAAAATGCCATTTGCTCTGTGCCAAATAACACATCGATAATCAACTCTAACCTGCTCAAAAATCTTTATTAGTGTGCACCAGCCCGGGATGATTCAGCATTGGAAAGCCTTACTTTCTTGTGAGGCTGCAGTTTAGGTCTCTATTATTTCTCTCCAGTATGTCCTGATCCTGCTGTCTCTAGCCTGGAAACTTCTCCAGGAAGAGTTTTCTGTCACTTGAAAGCAAATGACTCTTGACTTTCTCAACTGGGTTAAACAGACAGAAAAGGCAGGCAATGTGTTAGTTTACTTAAATGAGAATTCCAGCAATATTTAACCTCAGGTGGAGCTTGATCAAGGGGCTCTCTAGGAACCTCAGGATCTCTCTATCAGTGGGGTACTTTCTCCTTGGTGCTGGATTAAACTAAAGCTCCTTGTGCTTTTAAAATGGTTTCTGGAAGCTTCTGGCAATGCTTCACAGATTCAAGTCCCATGTCCGGTTTCCATGACAATACTAGTCAAGGTTTTCCTCTGTCTCCTTGGCCCTGATTAGACTATACATCCAACTAGTCCAGCTGAGAGTCAATGATAATCCTTGTGGACAGATTACTTCGATGCTCTGATTGGCAGGTGGGGTGGGACTGAACCTCACGGACACCACTGAACCAAGGGTGGATTCAACCATGTGCTCAGGGAAAAGAAGGGTTGGTTCTGGGGTGGGGCCAAGGGTCCCAGGGGAGAAGTGAATCCCAGAACCAAGCAGTAGATGGCTACCTCAGGGAATACAGGAGGTTGGCGGGGCAGGGGAAAGCAGGGAGTGTATGCCATGTACACACGGGCCAAAAGCAACCAGAAACTTGATTGCTAAGAGACCACCGACACCTGGACCTGCATCCACATCTCTCAGTTTTTAAGGGCAGCAAGTAATTTTTGAAAAATAGTAGTAGGTTGGACAAATGGCAACATGTTCAACATCACACGTACTGCTCTCTCACCACTATTTTATGACTTAAAATCCTTTCGCTTTTTGGTGAGAAATATTCATTTGAAAAGAAATTTCCCCATATTCTGTGGTATTATGGTTTGTATCTAGCTGTCCCCTAAAGCCTCATGTAAATCATGAGGCTTCAAGCACACAGCTCGAGGGGTGGGGCCAGAGGACCAGGGTGGGGCCTGAGGGGTGGGGCTAGCCTGTGCTTTCTCAGAGATGTGGAGAGGGTCATCCTGGACACGGCAGTGTCCTAGCCTTTCCTCCAGTGGCTTCAAACCTTCAGTAACTGTGAGCTAAATAAACCTTTCCTTCCCTAAGCTTGTATTTGTCCCAGCCATGAGAGATGAGTAACTAAAACATGTGGATTCCAGGATCCTGTTCTTTTAGCCTCCTTTCCCTAGTTTTATTTCACTTAGTCACAGAAAGCATGGCCATACAAGCTGGACAGAGCATGGCCAGAGGTCACAGAGGGCTCTCATCTGGTGACTGGGGGCAGCTGTCTGCACTTCACTGAGACTCAGCTTCCAAACTGTCAAGTGGGAATAAAAATGCCGACTTCACTGGACGGAGGAAAACGCTCAGTGATATGGTCTGCCAGGACGCAAAGGGGTGTGACACACATCTTCTGAAAGGTGACGCCTCTGATCAAGGTGCTGTCATTTGAGTCTGTCAGGCACACGCCTGTTGAAAGGACAGAGTTCTGCCGGTAATAAGAGCAGCGCTATTTTTTTTTTAATTGGGCTGTTACATATGTGCTCTAACAAGTACTTACCTTAAGGGCTAGCTCACGGGGCTCTTGCACATTTGCTCACACCCCTGTGCAGTCACTGCTGAGATCACAACTCAGAACGTTTCCATGTGACACTTCTTTTAGTCAGCTCTTTGTGGGAACAGGGAGCAAGCCAGGGTGAGAGCTGGAATAAAAGCAAGCTAGTCCTTCCAGAGTACTGAGTCTTTGTCCCTGTCACAAAGAGTACGGTGTAGTGGTTACACAGCAGCACTGGGTGAGAAGTGCCAACAGCCTGGTAACCCAAAAATGCCTGTTACTAATAAGCACACAGTTTCTGTGACAACACTGCACAGCACCGCTCGTAATGATCAGACCAGTTGTTAGAATCTCTCCCCGGGACCTCCCTACCCCCACCCCAGATCCCAGAGCCCAGTAATGGGCTTTGTCCATTAATTAAAGGCCACAGTGTGAAGACAACAAAAATCCACAGTGGTCTCAGGAACAATGGTTTCTGGCAGATGTAATTATGCATTCCTGTTTCACTTGCTTTGTCCATGTTGCCTCCCTTAGCTATGGAGATTTATAACAAAGATTTACAGTTGCTCCCAAGATATGTGAATGTGCACCTCAGCTGCATTCCACATTACATCTTTTCTCTTTCTATCTGAGGCCCGTTATTCTGTGTCCCTGCCCCCCCCCCATTTTTCATCTCCTTTGACAGGAAGTTTACGTTCTGGGACTCACACCCACATCGCACTCGCACCCTCCTAACCCTTGCTGATCACCTGCAGGACCTGCTGGGGGGCTGGGAGATGACTTCTGCTCTGCATCAGACCATGCAGGGTGTGCATGTGCGCCACACTGAGGGTTTCCCCCGTGTGGTCTCAGCTTTGCTAACCAGGGAGGTGGCTGTGACCCTCTGTAACACAGACTTCCCTTCTGTCAAATGGTGTTGATAATAGCGTGAGGCCCTTTGTCCTTGACACATAATACCTGATCTGCTTGAGTCAATAAAGCTAAACAGCACAATACAGCCTCAGTTTCCTCATCCTAAGATGAGAGTGACAATTTCTACTCTGGTGGGTAGAGGCGAGTCACATAAGGGGACTTGGGGACAGAGTCTGATCCCGAATTGTATCATTAGAGTCAGTGTCCTCCCACCTGAGTCCATCTGGCCTTTGATGAGCATTCATTGAGCATCTGTTGCTGATCCATCAGTAGGCGAGGGGCAGAGGGCTCAGTAGTGGCTCTGGGTGAGACCAATTGTATATATATATATATATGTAGTACAGAGTCTATTTGGGCTCGCTACATAGATTGGGCTTATAGTGATTCTCCTCCTGTTTTCAGCCTCTTAAGTGCTGGAATTACAGATGTTACACCACCATGCTCAGTCTCAATCGCCATCTCAGAGTGCCCTGTATAAAATATATAAAATCCTGAACATGAATGTCTATAGCAGCTTCATTCATAATTACCAAAACAAAGAGGGACTCAAGATGGCCTGCAGTGGGGTGGACAGAGCGACTGTGAGGCAGCCACCAAGAGTTGTATCCAGAAGAAGTGAGCCATGGAACCCTGGGAGACACCGTGGAAGCTGCAGTTGACATGGTTCAGGGAAACGAAGCCGGCCCGTCTTAACAGGCTACCAACTGTATGGCTCCAAGTGTGACATTCTGGAAAACATACAGTTGTGTGGACAGTGAGAAGAGTGGTGGCTACCAGGGGCTGGGGGGTGGGAATGAACAGGACTGTAGTGCCAGGGATCGAGCCGCATCCCTGCACTCTGCCTAAGCAGGCTCTTTAGTCCACTGAGTTATCTGGCCTGCCCCCAATTGACTATAAAATATGGAGTGGATCCCAGTGTGTCTAGTGCTTATGAGTACTGGGAAGAAAAAAGAAAAGACCAGAGCTTCAAGTAATAGGAGGCAGCAGTGGATCCAGGCCTCTCTGAAGGGGCTATGTGACCATAGGGAATGATATTCTCCACAGCGCACATGACAGGCACAGCATCCACCAAACGACACAGGAGGCTTTCTGCCTTGGGATCAAAGCCACATAAGGTGTTCTGTCCTCTGCAGGCTTCCCTGGAGCACTAGGCAGGGGCAATGTGCTCTCAGAAGCCTGCCTGCGGCTGCAGCAGTGGTGAGGAACCAGCCTGCAGAAAATCATAGCATTCAGGGAGTGCAGAAGGCAGCCTTCAGTCCTCATTTCCCCAGCCCCATCTCAGTCTTGTAAAATGTGGTCCCACGGTTCTCACTCCCAGGGAGAACAGTCTCTGAACTGAGTCTTGCTTTATATAAAAGTGCATCCCTGGAAAGTATATAAGTCAAATTTTTCAAACCGAATTGCATTTTAATGCACTAGGGAACATTGGTATTCACTTTCCTTATTGATTTTTACAGATTATGATAATGTCTCTTGCCCACTTAGGAATGTTTGACAAAGTAGAAGAGCATCCAGAATGTCCACATGAAATTAACCGATAGGGGGGCTTAGCCAGTGAATGCTACGTGAGCGCTGCCCTCAGCCCAGGCACCCTGGGGATGGATGTGCACCCCTGGCCTCTTCACTGTTGCATTTGCAGTTCACAGGGCAAACGTCTAGGGGAAATACATGAGGAGTAGCTTTGGGAGCAGCTGCAAGTGTCAAGAACAGAGGCATGGCCACGGAGGCTGAGAGGGTGCTATGGTTTGTGCCTATATGTCCCCCCAAAGCCTCATGCAGTCGTGGGCTGCAGGCCAATGCTACAGTTGAGGTTGCTAAGACTCAGGTTGCTAAGTCTGCTGGATCAGTCTGCTGAGTGGATTGGCACTGCCTTCATATCAGCAGTCTTTATGAGATAAAAGGGGCAAGAAAAGGCTTGTCTCCTCCTTTTGCTCTTGTTGCTTTTGCTATCTTCTGCTGCCATGAGCTGCTGCCCTCTGCCACATGCCACCCTGTCTTGGAGCCAGCTGATATGGACTGAAACCTATACAAACCCTTTCTCTTTGGGTGTCAGGTATTCTGCCCCAGTAATGAGAAGGAAATAACCAAGACAGAGGGTGTAAGGAGGAAGTGTCTTGGAGGCCGAGGCCTGCAGAGCAGTGAGGGCTAGTGTGGGTGTGGGTGAGTGCAGAGGGTCCATGGCTGCTTGGAGGCACCGAGGGAAGTCAGCCATGCAAGATCCGCAGGCCATGCCATGCTGTGAGGGCTCATCTTGGGTCCAAGAAGCAAGTGGAGGATTTCAAGCCAAGGAGGGACATGATCAGATGAGCTGAATCAGAGTTTTCTGGAACAAGGCATGGCACTTAGCACACAAACTTCCAATAAAGAAAGCAAGTGTCCTGGATCACCACGGAGGATTGTTAATATTCCAGGGTGCCCTCCCAGGGTAGTTTCTCTGCATGTCTGGAAACACAGAGTGACATGCTTTTCTCATTTAATATAATGCATCTTCACCATTTTAAAACATTCTCCCTCAGTGGCATTCATACATTTGCACAATCATGATAGTTTACAAGCTGGATATAGCATGATTTCCTGAAGTATTTTCTAATGGGGGAAAGGAACTTTTTGTTTCATTTTGTTTTTGTTCTTTGAGACAGGATCCCTTTATGTAGCCCAGGCTGGCCTTGAACTCATGATCATCCTCCTGCCTCAGCCTCCAGAGTGCTGGGGTTACAGGCATGAACCGTCACCGCAGCTAGCAGAACAAAGGATTGCATGAATATCCTACTAGTTTGAGGGTTCAGAGGCTCATACCTTTGTTCTGGGGTCATTATTAATAGCACTTCTTTCACTTTTTAAGTGTCTTAGAAGAGAAATTGCTATAAAAGGGCTCATGCTGGTTGCATCTCAGCCATTCATAAACGTATGAAACAGTCATATCCGGCCCTTGATCAGCGTGTCCTGAGGAGGCCCGTGTTTCTCAGAGGGTGGTGGCCACGTGCCATTCGCTACAGACCCCTGTGGCCAGCAGGCCACTTCTCACTCACCATTTTTCTTTCACAGGGCTTAGTTTTTAGAACCTTCTATGAAGACATTGATTTAAGAAGGAAGGGACGTTATTGTCATGAGTGCAAAACAGGCATTATACTCTGTTAACAAAAGGAGAAGAACAATGAATTCAAGGAACAATAGAAGCAGGAGGGACCTACTCTGAAGCCTGATAGAGGAGACAGGATGCTTTCTGAGCATTGGAGGGTATTAAGGACTCCAGCGTCAGAGACCTTTTCTGTAATAATGAAAGGCTTCAAGGAGCCCTGAAAACTGCCTCTGTCCTTCTGCCAGGAAGCTGAGGTAAAGCTGAGCCCATGTCAGCAGAGGGGGAGGTGGAACAGATGGAGCAGAGGGCAAGATGGCCTCAAAGCCTGTGAGCTTTGTGTCCAGCATCAGGAGCCTGGAGTTTACTCAGTGGTGCTAGGCTGTACATCCCATGACAGGACCTTACCATCACCTCAGGTAGCTTAGGGAACACTCCCAGTGCCCTAACCTAACTGCTTTCCAAGTCCTTCCTGTTCATTCCAGCCACCCGCCCCCCACCAGCCCCTGGTAGCCACCAGTCTTTTCATTGTCCACACAACCGTATGTTTTCCAGAATGTCATACTTGGAGCCACAGTTGGTAGCCGGTTAAGATGGACCGGCTTTGTTTCCCTGAACCATGCCAACTGCTGCTTCTGCTACGTCTTTCAGGGCTCCATGGTTCACTTCTGGGTATGACTCTTTGTGTGTGTGTGTGTGTGTGTGTGTGTGTGTGTGACCGGGGTTCAAACTCACAACCTTGCACGTGCCAGGCAGGCACTTGTGCCACGGAGCTATCTCCCCAGCACCCTGGGTATGACTCTTGGAGGCTGTCTCACAGTCAATCTGTCCACCCCACTGAAGGCTGTCTTGGGTCTCTCTTTGTTTTGGCAATTATGAATGAAGCTGCTATAAACATTCATGTTCAGAATTTTATATAGATAAAAGCTTTCAACTAAAAGCCTTAATTTTGATTAAAGTTATCCATCTGGTTATTTTCATTATTTTTGATGGATGAGTGACATGGGACAAGCTGGCTCTCTGGGGAGTATAGACAGAGACTTCTCTATGAAGGTGATATTTATTTATTTTAATTTTTTTTCCTGTACTTTGAAAAACTTTATGCATTTGGTATAGGCTCTCACTATGCAGCTCAGACTTGCAGTGATCCTCCTGTTTCCAGTCTCCCCAGTGCTTTAGTACAGGCATGTGTGGCCATGCCGGGTCTTGGTGGCTGGATCAGCATGCCTGAGGGCGGGGTGGGCATGGCATGTGGCACCAGGGATCAAGCCCCAGTACCTGTTCTTGCCTGAGTAGCCACTTAGACCACTGAGCTACCTTCACTGCCTGGGATGATATTTAAATAGACCTGGAGGATCTATTTAAAGAAAGAGCCAGCCATGCAGAGCTGAGCTGAGGACAGTGGCAGGGCAGAAGCCCTCGGCGGCACACAAGGCACTCTGCAGCAGCGTCTGGCCAGAGTGGTAGCGGGTGGAGGAGTGAGAGAGTCCAGCAGGCCCACTGCTAACAGCAAGCCCTGAGAGCTATGGCCAGGGCTCTGGGGAGTCAGTGGGGCCTCTGGGCTGGGAGGAAGGAGCTGGAAGCTGCCGACGTTTGTACTCTGAGATTTCCCAACACTCTCCATCTCACAGATAAGAAAACTGAGGCCCCAGTCTGAGAAGATTTGCATTCCCTGTCTAATGCTGCAGCTCAGAAAGAGAGATGCTGAATCCCAAAAAAGACCTGTCAGTATCATTCAGAGTTGCAGCTTGGGCAGACACAAAGGGCAAAAAACAGCTTCAAAATTCAATTAGGCACTAAGGAGATTAGCGAAGGAAGCCAGCTCTGACCTGGGTGTGGGGAATGTGTGTGTGTAGGGGGTTGGGATTCCAGTCTCAGATCAGAGAGGAATTAGGTAATGGTATGGCCAGAATCTAATTGCCCACAAGATCAACCTCTTCAGAGGAAGTAGAGTCCCTTGTTGTCATGGCAACCAATTTAAAAAGGGCTCCACATGCGTCTATCCTCTGCAAGAGAGAGTAACCCTGGACACCAAGGTCTCACTTCCAAGCAGAAATCTGTGGATCACAGGTGCACCTGAGGACTTGGTTCTCCCAAGACTCGAGAAACATGAATGGCTCCAAGAAGATCAAAGTTTCTTTCTCACGAAAAAATTAGGTTGGGCATCTTAGGGCTGTGTTTTATTTGTCTTTTGTTGCATAAACAAACCGTCCTAAACCTCAATGGCTGAAAACAATTTCTGTCTCTCATTCAGTGTACTGGCAGAGCACTTCCCCTGTGGGTTTGCCTGGACTCCCCTAGAGCTGCGGTAGAGTTGGGGTGGGCATGAGGGGAGGGTGTAAGTGCTGCCTGGGCCGGGAGGCTCCCATGGGTGGAGTGCACTTGGCTTTAGATCCTACATCCTCCATAGGCTAGATTGGCTTCTCCACTCTGGGGTGTCAGTAAGTACATGTGGAAGCTGCATGGCCCTGCAGGCAGTCTCAGAAGTCACCCAAGGCCTATGTTGCCACATGAAACTGATCCATATACTTTATAGGACAAGTCCAGAGTCAGAGGAGTGAGAAGGAGAGAAGGGGCCAAGTTACAATTGCTGAGAAGCCTGGGATGGGAGTCGTCTCCTCAAATAATCCACATCAGGCTGAAATGGACATTTTTTCCCCATGAAAGCATCAGGATCCTAAGACTCTAGGCCATCCTGACCTAACCTACCCAGAGAATGTGGCCAAATCCTCCAGCTCAAGATAGTGACTACAGCCTACGCCTCACACCTATGCTTTGGGAGCCAAGTGGAAGAATGGATAAAACAGAGGGGAAAAGGCGCCATGCACCATTGCCTTTTTGGAAAGGTTAGAGAAGTAACCTATCACATCTTTGCTCATAGCTCACAGATCAGATCTTTGCACACAGTCACAGCAGCTGCAGGGGGGCTGGGAAGCATGGTTTTCATTCCAGGTGGTGAAATACACTTTCAGAATCTGAGATCCCCTTCCTAAGGAGGCAGGGGAGCATGGGCATGCGTTTCTGCCACAACATAGAACTTTTGTCCCTCACATGATAGAATGAACTGGAAGAGGTCACCCCAATTCTCTTGGCATGAAGAACTTTTCCCCGACCGGGCAAAAGCCTTTGAAAAATTTTTTTTTTTTTATTTTTTTATTTTTTGAAAAATTTTAGAAGTCAATATAGTTATTAGGTCTTTGCTATTTAAGGTTTTCATAACATTAAAGGTATTTTTTGCATAGAGTATGAACAAATTAGCTTTGTGGCTCCAGTTTAAAATGTGTAATGGGGGCCAGCAGGATGGCTCAGCGGTCTAAAGCATCTGCTTACGAAAGCTTAGGTGGTGGCAGGGACCTCGGTTTCACCCCCGGCACTTGGGGCTGTGCCAGCCCTGCCCCCAGAGCAGGCTGAGCTGGCCATAATAAAAATAAATAAATACATAATTAAAATAAAATGTGTGATGGATTTTAGAATTGTGACTGTTAAGTTCAGAAGCACATGGGTCTTCTTACACTAACTTATACATGGTACCAGACTGTATGAGAGGTCTGAAGATTTTGTTATTTAGGTTCTTAGATTAAATTTTCTAAACTGGTTTAACTTTATTTATTTATTTTGTTTATTTTTATGGCCAGCTCAGCCTGCCCTGAGGGCAGGGCTGGTGTAGCATGTGGTGCTGGGGATTGAACCGCGGTCCCTGCAGCCGCCTAAGGTTTCCTAAGCTGGTGCTTTAGACCACTGAGCCATCCTGCCAGGCCCAAACTGGTTTAACTTTAGAAAGTTTTGCTTGTTAGGTCAGAGAAGGAAAGTTTTTTTTTTTTTTTTTTTTTTTTTTAAGGAAATTGAATATGTTAAACTAGTAAGTCCTGTGCAAAATGTTGACAATAATTTAATTAACCAAGTTTTCAAGTGGGATCAAAAGCCCCTTGAAAATGACTGCATAGAATAAGTTTTGTAAATTACACCTAAAGGCTTAGGAGTGACTAGGTTTTATTTCAAGCTACTGTAATGTGTTGAACATTAATTAATTAACAAGTGCTTTTGAGGAACCTTCTCAGCATGTGGAAACTCTCCCACGCCGACATTCCTTCGGCAACCTCGAAGTCCTTGCTTATGTCTTGTTCACATAGCAGCCACCAGGCTGGGTAGAGGATGCTGGGAGATGGAGCTGGCAGGACCTGCCCTGGGCTTGGGGCAGAGGGGCAAGGAGAAGGGGAGAAGGTGTGGGAAATGCGCTCCCAAGAGCCTAGCTCAGGCTCTCGTGTGTGCGTGGAGAGCAGCAGCCCCACCTGGCGCTGGCCAGCCTCTCCAGATTACATGCTAACCTTCACTGAAGACTGTCTTGGGAGAGAGGAAGGGGTCCCAGGAGATGCTCAGGAAAGACAGGAAGGCATGTGGCCATTACATTACCAAGGTCCCCAGGGAAGCCCTGGAACAGAGGGCATATCCAGGACTGCCTCCACACTTCTCCTAGTGACAACTGGAAAACAATTCTTGCTGACATGTATGGTCCTGTTTGTTTTTTTTTTTTGGCGGGACCGGGGTTTAAACTCAGGACCTTGCACTTTCCAGTCAGGCACTTGTGTCATGGAGCTATTTCCCTGGCCCCATGGTCCTGTTTCTGACTGGGGCTCCCCTTTCTCCATGCTTTGAGTTCCCACTCACCACATTGTCCTCTGCAGACCTCTAGGGTGCAAACACCAGCTCCTCCCCCAGGGCAGCAGAGCGCTTGGCGCTCCCCTCACACTCAACACTGAAGTGTAGCTCCTGTCCTCAGGTCAAGCTCCCTTATGCCCTCTCCTCCTGCCCTTGTTGGGCGGCTACCTCCCGCAGCCACTCGGTCCTATAGAGGGACCCACCGGGGTACTGAAAGCCCAGCACACAATGGGCCCTCTGATTACTTCTGTCCTTCCCAGAGGCCCGGTATGTTTCCTAGTGAGCCTAAGAAATCTCAGAGCATCTAACTCTCTGTAGTGACCCTGCTCCAGCCTTCCGAGCATGCGCACCTCGTGGGGTCTCTCTGGGGCAGCACCCCCAGCCGAGCCTGCGGGACAGGTGGGCAGAGAGAAGGTGGTGAATCCACGGAGGGGGTGGCAGCGACGTGGGTGGCTGCAACAGCCAGTGTCTGGTCTGGGGGCGCCCCCTCGTGGTAACATGGGGCAACATACGTTTCCCTATCATCCAGGTGTTCCTAAGGGTTCAAATTCTAGCAGACTGGAACGGGATTTAAAGAGGTAACTCAGAGTCCAGGGAGCATAAAGGGTGTTCTTAGCTTTAGATCAAAAACCTTGGCATTTTCTGTTACAATACCCAATTCTTTGGTGCTGTCTTCTCACTAGGGCGGCCAGTAGAGCCATTTCCTCACTGCAAAGAAGGGGCAGTCAGGCTCACACGGCTCTCGGTGGTGACAACCGGCAGCAAGGATCACTGGTTTGGGGAAATTTCAGCCGCATGCAAGCACAAAGCGCCTTTTGCCTCCACCCACCCCATCTTTTATTTACTTCAAATTAAACATGGAGATAAAAATAGGCCTAGGTACACCTATATCTTGCATAGGTACACCTATATCTACCTGAAGCTCTAGGGGAAATTTTCAACAACAAAGATGATAAGAGCAAAAATAAGTTTTAAATGCCAAGACTGTCAACTAAGGTTGAAGTGCTTGAGTGGAAGAGATTAGGGACACCAATGAATCTCAGTGGTCTCCCTCCTATTCACCAGGCAAGTGCATCAATTCATCTGCTTGACCTTTCTGTGCAGCGTTTACTTACTGATTCGTTCATTTTTCTCAGTCACTTAGTTGCTAATCTTCCCACCTATCATCAGTCACTTCCTCATTCTTGTGCTCATTCGTTCATTCATTCACCTGCTCGTCATTTCCTCGTTCTCTTACCCTCATTAATCATCCACTCATTCACTTATGGCCTTCATCAATCCATGTGTTACTCACCTGTCTGCATATCTGTCCATCCACGCATTCTTCCATCAATCCACCCTCCAATGATCCTTAATATGTCCCCCTGCATTTTCCTTCCTTTCTGTCCTTCCTCCCTTCGTCCATTCCTCCATCTGTTTTTCTACACGTCTCGCTATCCACTCAAATATTCTCTCAGAGCTTGTAGTGGCTCTGAAAAATAAGCAATGGATAAAATCCAGTCCCGTCCTCCAAGGCCCTTACCATTTCAGCAGTGGTGAGTGACAAGCACAGCCACTGTATTGCTGATTACAAGGGCCTGGGGAACCCAGAGGGTGTGTGTAGAGAATTTTGTGGAAGCTTCAGACCACATCCTAATAAAGTGGCATGAGAACAGCAGGAACTTGAAACAGAGGAAGTCTGTCGCAGATGTTGGAAGAGTGATTGGGGATAGCGAGTGTGACTTGCCTGGCTCTGGGGCCACACCCGTTTCTCCCCAGGTATGGCCTTCTAAGACCCTGGGCTTTGTGCACTGTGAGAATGTCCAGGCTGTCACTCTGTTTGCCCTCACCACCCTGTGGCCTCCATCTTCTCTGAGAGAACAGCCCTTAGAACAGCAAGGAATCCAGGCTTCTGAGGTGTCTTTGGTGACAGAGGCCACCCTTCCTGATTGCAGAGTGAACGGTAAAGATCCTCATGGGGTTGTTCTCACACTCTGTGCCCTAGTGTCGCCACAGAAATGTCTCCTAGCTTGGCTCTGGCCTAGGAGATCCTCCCCGGCCTACACTTCCTCCCTTGTTGCTGGGTCCTTCCTGCTCACCACTTCCATCTCCTCCTTATCAACTGAACCGTTACCTAACTCCTCCCTCAGTATCTCTTCCCAGGGTCTCCTCAGCAGCCTCTCCTTCATGTCCTGCCTCCGGAGCAGCAAGTTCAAAGACCTGGGCCAAGGGTTCAAAGCCCTACCACCCAGAACTTTCTACTCCTCCAGGCTTCCCTGGCTCCATCTGTGCACAAGAGTGCTCCATGCCTACCAAAGCCTTGAAGCTGCCCAACATCTGAGCCTCCTCAACTCTGCCTCATCGTAACTGAAGTTTTGCTCTATGTATGAGAGTCTGCCCTGCCTGGTCTTCCCAGACGTATCCTGTTCATCCTACAAAATGTGGCCAGTGCATCTACTTAGCTTTGTAACTCCTGGTGTTTCGCCAACAGTCACCACACCCTATGGCTCCCCTGTCTCTCTGCTTTAAGCTCCAGGGAAGCAGGAGCCTTTTCAGTCTTCACTGCATGCTCAGTGTCCACAGTGGTCCTAGTACACAGAGAGTACTCCTTAAAACATCTCCCGGGTGAATGCTCCAGGGCAGCTTGGATTTGGATTAGACCAATCACTCTTCCTTAGTCCTCAGATTGTATGCCCAGTCTAGTTATTTATCCCATCATGGAAGCAGCTCTAAAGATGCCTGACAAAGGACCACATCACATCACCTGGGGTGAGCAATTTGGTTGTTTTGCCTCTGGGGCTGTTTCCAAAGGGTTTATCTTCACAGAGACCACCATGTCTCTGTATGGTGATGCATAAACATTGTCCTGGGGTGGAAGGAGCCTGCTGGGGAGTCAACAGGTGAGAGGGCTGGAATCATGCTAAGGGCCTGGGCAAGGAGGTGGCTGTGGATGTGGATTCATCCAGAGGTGTTTCAGGGACCACCTCACTGCTGCTCTCTGCTGACATTGCTCTGCCACAGGCTGAGCAGCATCCACCTAGAGTCCCTGGCTCAGATGTCTCTGCCCTCTGCTTGGCTCTACAGGGAGAGGACCACACGTCTAAGCAGCAGGAGAATGAGAGAGAGAGAGAGACAGAGAGAGAGAGAGAGAGACAGACAGACAGACAGACAGACAGACAGACAGAGAGAAACTTGCCCTACCTTGTTTAGGAAGAGACCACGGAAGTTTTTTACTTCTTTGCACCTCAGCTTACAACCTCAACTGTAAAACTAGAATGATTTAGTACCAATCAAATGGGGCTGTTGGAAGAATTAAATGAATACTCCTGAAGCTCTTAAAACACAACCAGGCACATGGGCAATGTCTGGTGTTCCCTGGATCTTTACTACAGGAACAGCAAAATAAATGCACAAAGAGTTAAGGCAGAATCTGTAGTCCATGGGACCAAAGCAGCACTGTCTTGATGAAATGACTCCTTATCACTATGAAATGACTCTCACACACAATATTCTTAACTCTCTCTGAATCTATTTTATCTGCTATTAATGGCAATATAAGCTTTATTTTGATTAGCATAGTATAATAGTATAGCTTTTCTTGAACTTATTTGTGTGTAAAGTGAGCTTTTTTTTTTTTCAAATGTATTTGGTTGTAACAGGGTCTCACTATGCAGCTTGGACTTGCGGTGATCCTCCTGCTTTCAGCTGCTCCAGAGCTGGATTACAAGCAAGCACCACTAGGTCATTCTGGCTGGCTCAGCCCACCCTGGGAGCAGGGCTGGTGAGGCATATGGTGCTGGCAATTAGAACTGAAGTCCCTGCACTTGCCTGAGCTTGCCCAAGCAGTACTTTAGTCTGCTGAGTTATCTTGCTGGTCTTCAAGTGGGTTTCTTAAAGGAGCCTATTACGAGAGTCTTGCTTTTTAGCTTGATCTGATAAGTTCTGCTTCTTTAATTGGGGTATTTAGAACACTTGCATGTAATATGATAATTAATATAATTGAATTACATCTACTATACTACTGTTAGTTTTCTATTTTTCTCCTTTGTTGTTTATTCCCTTTTTGCTTATTCTACTTTCTTTTGGATAAGTTAGGGTATTTTTATGATTCAATTTTTATCAACTCAGTTGGCTTCTAGCCAACTTGTTGAGTTAACTCTTGGCCTTTGTGTTATGTTATGAACAGAATTACTACACATATTGTAAACCTCATAGCACATTACTACTTTGATTTAAGCAATTTTATTTTTTAAATGATTTTTTAAAAATAATTTTTAAAATAAGAAAAAACGATTTTTGTTTTTGCAGGTAATTATGTTCATTCCTTTCTGTAGATTCAGACTCCCAACTGGCATTATTTTGTTTCCATTAAAGGAATTTGTTAACTTCTTGTGTATATAGGTATTTTGGTGATGAATTCTTTCCTCTTTTGTGTACCTGAACACATCTTTATTCTTCCTTTATGTAAAAAGATATTTTTGCTTAATATAAAATTCTAGGTTGACTTTTTTTCTTTGAGCAGTTTTTGTTGTTGTTGGATTTTTTTTTTTTTTTTTTTTTT